>CAUYLG010010780.1:0-21465 GCA_963573385.1 Cacajao melanocephalus | reverse complement strand
CCAGGCACACCCATCCAACCATGTGAACGACACGTGTGCACCAGGCACGCCCATCCAACCACGTGAACGACACGTGTGCACCGGGCACGCCCATCCAACCACGTGAACGACACGTGTGCACCAGGCACGCCCATCCAACCACGTGAACGACACGTGTGCACCGGGTACGCCCATCCAACCACGTGAACGACACGTGTGCACCGGGTACGCCCATCCAACCACGTGAACGACACGTGTGCACCAGGCACACCCATCCATGTGAACGACACGTGTGCACCAGGCACGCCCATCCAACCATGTGAACGACACGTGTGCACCAGGCACGCCCATCCAACCATGTGAATGACACGTGTGCACCAGGCACGCCCATCTGACCGTATGGTAAACGTGTGTGCCAGTTTTGCCCACCTGCCCACGTGGTGAACAGTAACGTGTGCCAGGAATGCCCATCTGACTGCATGCTGAACACTTATGGGGCTAAGCTACACTCAGCCCCATAAGAAACATCCTGCCCTTCTGGCCATCATTCCTGACCCTTCATGTTTGTGGGTGATTGAAAGGATAAATCACACCTTTTTCAAGGAGTTTGAAATCCAGACACTCAGGGCAGGAGTTGTCAGTGGGGTCACAGCGACATGCAGAACAATTCAGCTGCTGGGCTCAATTCAGCTGTCCAGGGCTGGGGCCGTGCTAACCAGGGCTGCAGCCCAGTCCTTTGCCTGAGTGTCCTCATGGAGGTGGGCACTACCCTGGGAGGACTTCTGGGCATCCGTCAGGGAGCAGCCAGCGCTAGCTGAGAGAGAGCCTGCCTCCCTGGATTCCTCCCGTGGCTCCGCAGGACCTTGCCCTAGGGAAGGGGGCTCCGGGTGCCTGTCCTTTGCAACCAGAAAGAGCGTAATCAAACACACACTTGGGTCACAAAAACTGCGCACTCCGGAAAATGGAATCAAAAGGCAACCTTGGAAATGGAGTTGACCAGGAAGATTTCATGGATTCAATACAACCTCAGCTCATCTTCAGGATTTCATCAGCTCTCACAGTGCGTCCCATCGTGGGCCATACAAAATCTGATTTCACACACACACACACACACACCCTTGTGATTCATCTCTGACCAGCACGTTCAACAACGAGATGGATCATGTGTAAAACATATTAGTAGCTTTAAATCCCCACTGATTCCATGTACATCAAAGTTCTAATTTAAAAGAAAAACTGCTCATAGATGTCTTTTGATTGGTACAAGGCGAACATGAGGTGTTTTGTGATTCTAAACTCAGGTGTTCAACTCTTCAACTCTTTTGCAGCATTTCATTACATTTTCGATTAAGCATTATGGTGAGCACATTTGCAACTTAATGGCACTTAATTACCAAACGACAGTGACATCTTATTTATAGACTAAATAAGTGGCTTTAAAACAGATCTTTATCGTAACATTTGAAAACAATGACTTCCAAAGCACAAAAGAAAACTGCTTTCAGTTGTAAACCTCATCTCATTCTTCTTGAAGCCAAAAGGTCATACCTCACTTTCTGGGTTAGAAAATTTGCCCTGTGAAATACACTTTTCACTTCACAAAAGTCATTATAATTGTTTCCCAAATATCTTTCTCCCTGAGCTTCATTTGAAACAAAATCAGGGGCTCCTTAATTTACACCAACCAATCAATCTTTCTCTTTTACCTTTTACATGGTTTTGGTTATATTTTTGCTTTGACAAAAATTTATAACCTGCTGACAATTTCCAAATGTATATACCCTAATACGGCAAAAGAAGAATGCTTGTTTTAAAACATTTGACTTTTAAGAATTATTTCATAAGCAAATGTAACTTCAAAATATGTATTCCTAGTATTTTTTTTCAGATAGGGTCTTGCTGTGCTGCCCAGTCTGGAGTGCAGTGGTATGATCATAGCTAACTGGAGCCTAAAACTCCTGCTCAAGGAATCCTCCCACCTCAGCCTCCTGCACAGCTGGGATGACAGGCTCATGCTGCTGTGCTAGGCTATTTTCTAATTTTTTCTAGAAAGGGTCTCTCCATGTTGCCTAGGCTGATTCACAGTATTTTTAAGGTACTGTTGATGCCTCAGTTTATCAACTTCAAATTTTATGAAAATTAAATTACTTTTAACATGACAGAAACTCATAATCCTTAGTATAAACATTGCAATTTAAAATCCAAGCTGTCCCCTGAAAGTGATCAGACAGTATTTGTTTATTGCCATCAATGAACAGAACATTTTTAGGAAAAACATATTCTTTTACCAAATCAAATGATAAGTAGGCAACATCAATATGGAATTATGCTTTTAATCTTTTATTTTTTCCTTAGAATCAGTGACTAACAACTGTGAAGTTTTTAACATGACAAATTTCTTTGCGGGAGAATATCTCATTTGGGAATCTATAGATGAGGCCTATGAATTTGAATGAATCATCTGGAAATGATTTTATATGCAAGAAGAGTGGGCAGAAGAGTACGTGACTGTATCTCAGCCTAACAAAGGTGTGATTTCACCACAGGGTGTGTGTGGTGCTGGACAGGTGGACAGGCAGCTACGCTCACAAGGACTTTAAAAAGTTATCCTCCGTATTTTCAGCGCGACTTGTATTCGTCTCCTAGGAAGAGACTTTCTGTGAGTTCAATTCCTTAAAATTGTTTCATAACATTTGAATGTAACTTAACCTCCTAACTCACGTTAGTAGAAAGCAGAGAAAGGATATTTTCACAAACCCAATCTTGCCTTTCTGCTTATTTAAAAAATAACTCTATTGTAATTAAAGTAAAAATGTCTTCACACATTTCTTTGAATCAAACAGATACATTAAAAATTAAAATGTACTATTAGGATTAGGATGCAGTAAAGCAAGAATCGATTATCTGAGGGTATTTATCAGTGTGACCTTCTGAGAAATAAGTTGAGCCAAATCTTAAGAGCCATAAAAATGTTTCGACCCCTTGGCTAGGTATGTATAGTACTCCTCATGAAAATACTCTTAAATGAAGACATTGCCCAGAAGAAGCATGTTTCTGGGTATTAGAGGACCAATCTCGTATTGCTTATTTATTTACTCCCTGTCACATTCTGAAAAGGATTTAATTTGATTTTGCAAATACAAAAGCATTTCAATATGAAGCGAGAGGGAGAAGTGTTGGAACGGTAGAGGCACTGGAGGAGGCTTCCACACACAGAGTGTGTTCCAGGACCTCTGGCATATTATGTGAAAGGAAATCTTGGGGCCCCAAAATCACGGAGCTAAAGGGAAAAGTCAAGCTGGGAACTGCTCAGGGCAAACCTGCCTCCCCTTCTATTCCAAGTCGTCCCTCTGCTCACTGAGATAGATGCATATTCTGATTGCCTCCTTTAGAAAGGCTTATCAGAAACTCAAAAGAATGCAACCATTTGTCTCTCACCTTCCTGTGACCTGGAAGCCCCCTCTGGACGGAACCAGTGTATTTCTTACGTATATTGATTAATGTCTCATGTCTTCCTAAAATGTATAAAACCCAGCTGTGCCCCCACCACCTTGGGCACATTTTGTCAGGACATCCTGAGGCCGTGTTATAGGCACACGTCCTCCTGCTTGACGAAATACACTTTCTAAATTAACTAGACCTGTCTCAAATTTTCAGGGTTCACAGTTGGTTATGGGAATGATTTACATGTGGCTGTCTCACTCAGTGTGAGGAAAGAAACAAAATTTAGTTATGCACACACAAAGACCACATGAGTTGGTCAGAAAAATACATTTCAAAATCAAAAGAGAATTTTCCTCTTAGAGAATATTAAAATATAAAAAAGGAAATATACATCCTAAACACTAACATACTTAATTTTTTTTTTTTTGAGACAGAGTTCTGTTCCTGTTGCCCAGGCTGGAGTGCAATAACATACTTAATATTTAAGGAATTCCTGTAATAAAAAAGCATTTCCTTCAAAAAATTATCAAGTAGTATAATTTCACAGATATGAAAATACAAATTATTAACAAATAGCTGAAAACAATTGTAACTTCACGAATAGTCAAATCACTGAACTAAGTGAGGAAAATGGCTTTTGAAATACAGGTCCATTTAGCAAGTAATTTCACCTGGAAACTTATTCTAGGAAAACTAAGAGACTACAGAAAGAAGGTTGTCTTTATCTCATTATCATCTTTTGTGAAATTTGTCCCAGGTTAAGAACACAAACATACACACACACACACACGCTCTCTAATAATCTCTTACTATTTAATAAATACACCATACTTAACCAGTTGCCTGCTTTTTTAGGGAGAGAGGGAGGAACTTAAGTTACTTCAAAAATAAACTTAAAAAAAAAAACAAAGTTCCAGCACATTGAAGAAAAAGTAGAATAAATTTGGAAACTTTATAGTTTCTCAATATTTATTAAACACAAAACATTGGAATGAACTTTCAAAGTACTGAATGTTAGAAAACAATTTTGTACCTAACCATTATATTTGGAATCCAAAAATGTTGTTTACAGTTGGAATTTCAGCCGACTGAATTCCTGATAGGCCATATTCACACACAGGAAACAGTCTCCTCCGACCCCAAGTCTTCACCTACTTCTGTTGGAAGCAGGGAAGGTGTGAACGTGGAATTGTTGCAGTCATCACAACAATTTCCACATTGGAAAGGTAGTTATTGGAAATGGTGAGTGTCTGTTCAAAGAGCAATCATTTGCCATTTTTTCCACATTGTTCAAGCTTAACTTCTGTAATTTTTTAATGTTCGCCATATCAGCAGTTGTCTGGAATGTTTAGCAACTTGACTCCCTGCCTTGGGTTTGAGAACACTTGGTGAATCACTCTCTTTGGGTAATAAATATCTTTGGATTTAGTGCTTCCTATAAACCTGAATTTTTCTCAGCATTTGATGAATACTCCAACCTCTCAGCTCTCCTATTGCTTCTGAAATCTTTGGTCCATCTTGTCAGCCAGCACTGAGAGAACTGGTGGTGTGAAAGACATAATGAGAAGGTGATATGGCTAGGCTTTGTGTCCCCACCCAAATCTTATCTTGAATTATAATCCCCATAATCCCCATGTGTCAAGGGAGAGACCAGGTGGAGATCACGGAATGCTGGAGGCCTTATCTCTCATACTGTTCTCTTGATAGTGAATTAGTTCTCAGAAGATCTGATGGTTTTATAAGGGGCTCTTTCCCTTCTCCTTCCTGCTGCCTTGTGAAGAAGGCACCTTGCTTCCCCTTCACCTTCCCCTATGGTTGTAAGTTTCCTGAGGCCTCCTGAGCCACGCTGAACTGTGAATCAGTTAAACCTCTTTTCTTTATAAATTATCCAGTCTCAGGCAGTTCTTTATATAAAGCAGTATGAAAACGGACTAATACGTTAGGATTTTTAGCCACTATAGTTTTATAAACATCAGTAAGATTAAATATCGCATGAACATTTTAGGAAATGCTAAGAATCAATAAGTGAAGAAAGAATGATTTTTTTTTTTAAATGTGAAAAGCTTTTACTGTTTTCTGAGCATCACTATTTTTTGCCTGGAAGTCACCTAGGAAATCAAGCATTCGTTTACTTTCTGTAAATGGGGAACTCTCAGCCCTTCCTTAAGACGGCAGGGCATTCCTTTCCTGTGTTTTCTGTCCCATTCCTGTCTCCTCCTTGGCTTATCCTCCTGTTTTCAAATAGAAAGGTCAGGCTCTTCACTGCCAGGGCCTCTGTTTCACCTTGGCCATCTGGTCACTCACTCAGCTGTCCCCACAGCTGGAATGGCAGTGCTATGTTGACAGAGGACAAAAGGCTCCAGGCTGAAGGAAGTGATAGGAGACAGAGGCAGCATAACATTTATTCTCAGCATCAGAATCACCTGGGGTGTCGCAAGCCAGCCACCTGGGTTGGCCCCGAGAATCTACATTTCTGTTAAGTTCCTAGCTGCTGCTGCTGGTCCTGGTGGGGGCACTGCTCTCTGGGAAGTTTTAAAGGATATGAGATCTCCTAGTGCTCTGGGCTTGGCAGTTTATGACATCCTCTGTTCTGCTTTACTTTCTTCATCTACCCTAATCCCTGGCATAGGGGAGGGAACAATGCTCTGTTCACTCCAGGCCTGGGCAGTGAGCCAGGAGTGTTCTTGGGCTCAGGGCCTCCTGGGGTACTTGTCCTCCTGCCTGGGGTGAGCTCCTGCTTGGGCCTAGACCCGGCCAGCAACCTGAGGAAGAAAGCTAGAAAGCCTTGGGGCTGGTGTTCCAGCTGCAGAACCCTGCAACCTAGGAGGAGGTGCTCTTTCCAGGAGGTATTGCAGCGCCTGGTGGGGTGGAGGCCTGGACCCTACCGCAGTTACTGCTGTGCTGTGGCTGGAAGCCACATTATTGCTGGTTCCTCCAGGAGAGGCAATGCTTTCTGTATTTTAAGCCTCCGTTTTTTCTTTTAGCTGAAATGCCATAACTCTACAAAAAATGTCCATGAAAATTGTATGCATGACAAGTAGTTGAATGAACATTTTTTTTTTTGCAAACACTTAAAAGCATATTTGAAGATAAAGATGAGCTGTGTATTTTTTTTTTTTCAAACAGAAAATGCTAAAAATGGTTGGTGTTTCCCTTGGGCTCCAGGTAGCCCATGTCCTAGGAGATGCTAAGCACATGCATACCAGGTCCCCTCCAGTGGGCGGCAGCTGACAGCAAGGAGGTAACTGCTGCCTGTAATACGTGTGTGCCAGGGGAAGAGCTTTTTGAGGAAGTAAATTTGGATTTTCTTGCCAAAGACGACACACTTATGTCATTTAAAATAACACTATTATATCTGCACAAAAATTATAAACATAATTTCCTAAATCTGTTTAAAAGTCTTCACTGTGAAGAGTTTCAGCAAATGAAGAATACCAACATGAAAATCCTACAGATTTGATTTTAAGAACAACCAATGAATATTAGGAAAAAAGAAAACTATGAATCAGATTACGACAACATCCTTCTGCATAGGTTCAAAAACTATGAATTATGATTTAGGATTACGCACTCTTATATTTGAATCACTTAACTGTATGACACATCTCTTTATGCCACCTACTAAATACACAATCTAAATAAGCTAAACTTGGAACAAGAGCTTGGACTTGTCATATCATAGAGTTAAAGTTGAGATTTTCAAACATAATTAGTGTCTGTAATTCCATGTTCTCAGGTAGTCAGATTTTACAGCAAAAGCAAATATTTTCTTTGTATTATCAACAAATAAAAATTTAAGATTATCATGTATTATTCATTCATCTTTAATTCATCTTTTAAAATATTCTATTGGGATGCTTATCATATACACAGTATCAGTACAGTGGAGATATATGTGGATTGTAAATGAAACAATCTAAATATCAATGCTGCATGTGCAGATATTTTTCTAGTGAGAAGAGGGTGAGGACACAACACAGATGCCCCTGAACCAAGATGGCTGCACGCGTTCTGTGCAGAGTTCATCTGGCTCCTCCCTCATCATCCTTCTTGGTCTGTGCCCAGAACAGATGGTGGCAGTAGCTCAGTGGGGAGAGCCCTCTGCCTGCTCACCAGGTGACTGGGTCCTCACCCTCACACTTGTGGCACACCCCTGAGAAACCCTCATGCACCATCTCCTGCAAAGACCCAGCCGTTGGTGCAGACTCTCAGATTAGTATAAGGAGCTAATATGTTAAATATAGTGGTTACTTTACGTATGGTTTGAAATGGTAATGCAAGTACCTGGTACGAAATCATAAGTATATAAAATACACAAACCCAGTGCTTAAATACATAAAACATATTTGGCTGCTGGATTCCAAGCCAGATGCTCGATAGCAGGGAGCGTCCTGCCTTTCCTTGACCCTTCGTCCCAGCCCCACTCACATTGTACGTGCTGCAGAGACACGGGCAGGAGTGTTTCACATTCTGAGAATTTCCGTTCATTCCCACATAGATAGGTTATAATAGGAAGCATATTTCAGTTCTCTTCTTAGGAAAAATAGAAACTTTTCTCACTCTCAGAAATGCACTGAAATTGACTCATTTTACTTTCCCGTCCCTGGCAATGAATCTGTGCTGATCCCAGTTAAAGTCTGACAAAGACCAGAGCTGCTGTGAGACACTAATGTCATGTTTGAACTTATTATGGCTTTCCTCTGACATCCTCTTCCTGGCGCCATCTGTCCTGCACGTGAGCTCGGGGAGAAGCAGGAGCTTGGCTGTGATGGTGACTTGACTCGGAGGTATACCAGGCGGCCCCACCAGAGCACAGCAGCGGGGTAGCGGGGGCCCTCCGGCTGGAGCCCGAGTGGATGGTGGTGTCACTGGGGCATGGGTAGCAAAGGCTCTGGTGACAAGACTCACGAAAGCTGGGGTGGGGCACATTGTTTGTGAGAAGGCTGGATGAGAGGACGAGGAGCACAGCACGTCAATCACGATTTATGAACTCACAGGGTAGAGCTAGACAGGACCTGTGAGTGTGAGCCCAGGGTGTAGACCATGCTGAATCCGGGAACGGGTGGGCTTGTGATGGCACCCAATACTCCCGGCCTAACTCAAGGCCATGCTGCTTTTCCTTCCCTCTTGCCCTGTTCTCTCCTCTCCAAGGTGGCAAAGCCACTGCCCCCTTTCCAGGCTCTGCTGCAGGAGGGCAGCCCTGAGAGAACCTAGGCCTGGGAGGTAAACGGAAGTCACGAAGGGAGTCTCTGGGAAGCTCTGGGTTTCCAATAACAGGGACAGACGTAGCTCACCCCACTGTGGCTCCCTCCTTCCTCTTTTGATGTGGAATTGATGGCTGGATAGCCGGCAACCTCCTTGCAACCAAGAGGACTTAAAGTCAACCCAACAAGGACGGCAGAGTGAAAAGACGAAGAAAGCTTTTGTCCTTGGTGGCAGGACTGAGCTGTCAGCCAGGACTCACAACTGTCCTCCGTGGGAAGCCTTGATAGAAGAACAAACCCGCCTTCCTTGTTCAAATGATTGTAATTCAGGTATTTCATTATCTGCTTCTAAAATAAAGAGGCGGCACTGCCTGTGGTAATGACCCTGGGCTCTGGAGTCTGAGATGAACAGCTCCACCAGTTATTGCCTTCAGGCCCCACATACATTCCCACCCTCCGAGCCCCGGATTCCTCCTCCATGAGGTGGGGAGGCCCTCAGCCCGGCCCAGCAGGCGTGCAGGTCAGGGGTAGGAAGCTTAACGCAGGTGAGGCCGTGTCAAGGAGCAGGGCCATGGACCCGCTATTGTAAAAATGCAATCACCCCTGCAACGTCCACCTGGGGAGTCCATACAGGAGGCTCCAGCAGAGGAAAGGGCAGCGTTCAGGAACTGCCGCCTGAACACCATGGGAACCGGGGGGCACTCACCGCATCGCCAACATGTCATTACGCCCAGATCTGAAACTTACTGGCTGCCGCGGTGATGCACAAAGGAAAAGCTCACAGGAGCGCTTCGGAGTTTAGATTTCTGGTTTAGGGATGTTCACTTGATAAGTATGTAATGCAAATGTCCTCCATTCCAAAAAAATCCCAAATGTGAAACATGTCTCATGCCAAGCATTTCAGAAGAGGGAGACTCAGCCTGCAGCAAAGATCCACCGTACAGACGAAGCCGAGACACAGCGAGCCTCCATCACTGCCAACAACACAGGGTAGACGAGGCCAAGACGTGCCGGGGCTCCATCACTGCCCAACGCCACACAGGTGATTTGGGGCATTTTGCTATGAGGTTGGGAGTCAGGCTATGCTGCATAAGCAGAGATGACATCAGGAAGAACCTCCCAGCATTAGCATCTCAAGGTGACTCAAAATCTACTGTTCTTTCTGGGATACACAGATGGTTGGATCTAGTAATTCACGAAATCTTTAGTAATGTGGCGCATCCGCTGTGTAAGTGCTGAGTTACTCCATTTTCTGAGGACCACAGCTTTAGGGTCCGTCCACCTCCCCTGTTCTGCCATCGCCAGGACTGAGCACCGGGACTCCTGTGGTCACCATCAAGAACTGTGCAGCTCAGAAAGAACAGATGGACAATGCTCCTGTAATTCCCCCAGTGGATAGCAGTCAATTCCAACCATTCAGAAAAATCCAACTAAAATAAAAAGCAATTAACCAAAAACTAAATATTAGATAATACATCGTGGTCATAACTTATCAGAATCCTGGTTTGAATTTTGAACTTAAGACTTTAAGGTAAGTTCACTCCCCAAAAGCCTCAAAAACATCATGTATTAATAAAAAAAGGAAGACGTCTGAGCCCTAGAGACACACAGGTGAATCGCGCTACAGTCATTGCCCCAGGAGGCCTAACAACAGCTGAAAATCCAGAAGCTGTACAAAAAGGACTGAGGCATTCGATCACACTCACTACTTCTGAACAGAAAGAAAATAAGGGAAGAAAAGTAAAGGCAATTGGAAGCCAGGGAAAGGATCCGCTTCTCTGCCACAGATAAAATGCCAGTCTCCCCGAAAGCCACTGATAAGTCAGAAAGAAAAATACCAACCAATGACCGAGACAAATGACCGAGACAGATGGCCGAGGGCGCGCGGGAGGACCCACAGAAAACAGCCCTAAAAGGTCCCATGAACATGTGGGAATATGCTGAACCCCACGGGTGATGAGAGAAATGCAGGCAAAAAGGCCTGAGATTTCCACAGAAGCCCCAGGCCTGTCCCACGATGGCAGGAAGACTGTCAGCTGGTCTGAGGACTATGTCCATTTCACCCTGTGATGTCACTTGTACCCTTGGAAAGGCAATGAGACAGTTCTGTATGTGATTATGTGGAAAGAGCTCCAGGAGAAAATCAAGACAGGGACACAAGAACACACGGAGGGAAGACCCTGAGAGGACACGGGGAGAGGGGCCTCCGCAGAGGGAAGACCCTGAGAGAACACGGGGAGATGGGCCTCCGCAGAGGGAAGACCCTGAGAGGACATGGGGAGAGGGGCCTCCGCAGGGACCAACCCTGCCCTGCCTTGGCCTTGAACTTCAGCCTCTAGGGCACGAGAGAATCAATGTCTGCTGTTTAAGCTGCCCAGTCTGGGCTACTTAGAGCTGCCCAAGCTGACTCTACATGGAGCACTTCACTTCTGCAAATGATGCTAAATGCGACTCACACTGCTTGGAAGTACGCCTGGGGGAGCCCTGCCCTGCAGATCAGATGCCACCAGATGTGGGAGAAGCTGTCCTCCAAACAGAACCCAATTCTCTACCCAGGGACCAAGCGGTGCCTGCCTGGGGCAGGGAGTCCTTCCCGTCATCTAAGCCATGGCTCCACAGCCCCATCTGGCCCCGAGACCCGGCCCGTCTTGGGGTTCTGTGTGTCCGTGTGGGGCATGGCTGGGCCTGGTGAGGTCTGCAGTGGCTTGGCCGGCGTGAGGTCGGCAAATCCCCCAACTGTGCTGTGAGGCGCGGGGTGAGAAGTGGGATCGTGACCCCATGATACTGTTCTCTGGCGGGTGCCTTGGTCCTTCCATCCCCACACCACACCCTGCTCTCCCTGGCAGAGGCCAAAGAAGTGAATCAACTTCAATTTGTGTGTGAGGGGGCTTCGTCTTCATGCTGTGGGTCCCTGGCAGGACCATGGGCCCAGACCACCAGAGGGGGGGCCTTTCCCTCACTCCCGCCCCCCAAAACTTACTGTACATGTGGCATGAAAGCTCCCAGGTCTCAGGGGGAGGCTGCATGGGCCATGCCATCTGCAGGTTCCCAGCCTGGCTGGGACCCCAGTGCTGCTGGTCCTGACCAGTGAGCCTCCAGCTGCCAAGGGTACTTAGTTTACATGGCTGTTGTGAAGACCAAGGGGTAATGCATTTAAATGACTGCAAAACATGTCCATCTGTCACCCAGGTGAAAAGCTGCATCCTTGTTAGCATGGAGAGCTACTCCCTAATTTTCATTACAAAATACGTGATGACACATTTTTTCCCAAGAGTCTATTAAAGAATAAATGGCTGTTGTTTGCTAATTAACCTGATTTATTTGTTTAGAAACGCTTGGTGCCTATAATTTGAAAGTTTACACAGCAGGTCACTGCTGTTTCCTGATCTCGAAAACGCATTCTCCATCTTTCTGCTGAAATAGAAGCTCCTCTGCTCAGCTCCCAGGTTCTGCCAGTGACCTTACAGGCATCCCCTTAAATCCTTGCGATGGCCCACAAGGAGGTCTCTGTGTCCTGCTTTATTGATGAGAAAACCGAGCGCAAGGGAGTACGGGATCCTCTGATGGCCACAGGTCCAGCTTCCCGGACGTGGTGTCCTACCCAACACCCGCGCGTGAGGCTCCAATGGCCTTGGCCCCAGCATGAGCTCTGTAGATCCCGAGCTCTGAGCAAAGGAAGGTCCCCAGGCCACCGTGGGTGTGACGCCCCGGGCCCCACCTGCTCCATGCCTGCCAGCTTCCCCGTGCTCTCAGCTGTTGGGGGGAAGACGAATCCCTCTCCTAGGAGAGCAACCTCCATGTCTGCATCTGTCTTCACGACAGGAGGAGGCGGGAGTGGTGCAACGGACCGCACCCCGCGGTCCCGGCCGGCCAGGACTCCTGCTCCCTGGAGACGCGCCCTCTGTCCGTCTTTCTGGGGCTACCTGCGCTGTCATCATGGGGCCAAGGCCAGTTAGAGCCAGGTCCTCCCATCTGACCCGTCCTGTTGCTGCTGTATCGAATTCCCACAACCCAGTGGCTTAAAACAACCCGTCAGACCTACAGTTCCTGTGGGACACATGTGGAGGTTGGCGGGCCTCACTCCATCCTGACAGCAAGAAAAACCCCAAGCAAACCGAAAATCGATAACTCTTGTTCTTCACTCCTCAGGGAACTGAGTCACAGGGCAAAGCACTGTCCCCAAACTGGAGACACAGCCAGGTGGGCTCCAAGAACCTCAGCTCACGGGGCAGAACCTCTGCAGGGGCAGCGCACAGGACCTGAGCCGCCCCTGATGAATTTCTGGAGATGTCACCTGGATAAGGGAGAGAGAAAAACTCCACGGGACCCAGTCATGGGGCAGGGCTGAACTTCGTGATTTTTGCCTCTAAGAGCTTGACCAGGTTCTCACAGTAAATGTTGAGAAAAATTCTCCAGCCAGCAAAGGGGAAGGGAACAATCTTGGAAAATGCCAGGGCATTGGGTCTTTCAAAGGAGGTCTGCACTCAGGGGAAACTTGCTAACCAGACCCCACCCTGCTGGGCTTATCAGAGCCTGTCTTCCTGCAGCGGGAAAACCCCACTGCAGCCCCTGCAGCTACCGTGTCCCACTTACGTTGGGAAAGGGGCACCTGAGGAGCTCTGGGGAAGGCAGGGCCTGGGCGCAGGCTCGCTGACAGAGGGTCCTGGTCACTGGACCCTGGGATACCTCCCCACCCCACATCTTGACTCATCAACAGGGCGCCTGCATCCCAGGGGAGACGGAGCGAAGGAGGCCAGAGCAGGTGCTGGTCTCACATACCCACAGGCGCAGTGAACACGGCTAACGCCTGGTAGGGAAGCACAAAACTGCACTCACAAGGCCCCTCTCCCTCCCTCGGTTCCTTCCACTCAGAGCCAAGTGTTCTGGCTTTCAGCAAAAACACGACAAGGCATATTTCAAGACAGACACATAGATGGGAGAAACAGAACAAGCATCAGAACCAGACTCATATGGTGGGATGCCGGAGCATCAAATCCAATTGGGGAAAAATGGGCAAAAGGTCCGAGCGGACCTCACCACAGAAGACACTGAGATGGCAAGTGTGCATACCAGAGATGCTCCATGTCCCCTGCCGCCCGAGTATTCCAAATTAAAACAACGGCAAGACACCACCACACCCCGTGACAATGGCCAGAATCCAGATCCCAACAGCAACAGGGGCCATCGCCTGCTGAGCACGAAACCCACTGTGACTTTGCCAAGTGCTGGCGAGGATGTGGAGCAATGGGAACTCTCATTTACGGCCCGTGTGAGTGCAAATTGGTGCAGCCACTTTGGGAGACGGTTTGGCCATTTCTTACAAAACTAAACCCTCTCACCATGCAATCCAGCAACAGGCTCCTAGGTATTCACCCAGAAAAGCTCAAAACTTACATCCACACATAAACCTGCACACAGATGTTCATAGCCGCCTTATTCATAACTGCCCAGACTTGGAAGATGTCCTTCCGTGGCTGAATAAACTGTGTTGCATCAGACGGTGGAATATTATTCAGGGCTAAAAAGAAACAAGCTCCCAAGTCATGAAAAAGGCTATACACTGTGTGAATCACGCGATGTTCTGGAAAAGCCAGAAGGATAAAGGCACTGAAAGAGCCAGTATTTGCCAGGAGTTGGGGGCAGGGAGGGAGGAACGGGGGGAGCACATAGGATTTTTAGGGCAAGAAAGCTGCTCCTTGTGACGTGGCAGTGGCGGGTCCAGACCATTACACAGTTGTCCAAACCCATGGACGGATAAGACCAGGTGTGGGCCCTGATGTGAATGACAGACTTTAGTCGCTAACACCGCAATGCCAGCTTGTCAATTGTAACAGATGCACTGCACCAGCGTGAGGGGTGAACAGCAGGGGAAACTGCTTGGGGCGCACTCCCTCCTCCTGTCCCCCAGACACTTCCTGGCTTCCCCAGCGAGGTGCTCCTCTCTGTGTGCCTGGTGTTTCTCGTCTTCTTCCCTCTCTGGGCCGCAAGCCCCGAGGTTGGGGCCTGCAGCTGTTCTCCTCAGCCATTGTGGATGCCCCATCAATAGTTGATGAATCATTGATCTTGTCATATAATCACTAACATGTTCATCAGGTGTGTGGCCAGGCCCACGGGGTGTCGGGATGGCAAGCCCAGTGCTCCAGGGGCACAGAGAGCTCTCAGTGGAGGAGCCCCTCCTTCACGTGCAGCCCACAGCGATGGCCGACACCTCCTGCCCCTGCGAGGCAGCAGGGAGCTCCTTCTCCTTCTACACACTGGAAACCAAGGCTCCCCAGACAGCTGTGGGAGGATGGACCCAAACCCAGCCATACCCCTCGAGTCTAAGATCCCCACCCTGCCCATGCTCCCCTGCTCTGTGCCCCTAAAGGAAGCTGCAGGCTGCTTTGCCGGAGCCATCACCTGCTGAGCACAAAACCCACTGTGACAGGCGGCTGAGAGCCAGGTTCCCAGGGTGCTGGCATCCCAGCTGGGCCAGGCCTGTAGGCTGGCTTCTTGCAGGCAGGCAAGTGCATATGTATCCCAGGTCCACAATGAATTCTGGATTTTTCTTTTGGGGTCTAGAATACTGAATCTATTTTGGGCAAGAGGTGGAGTCCACGGGGAAGGTACATGGGGAGAGCCAAGCTCAGGGTCATCGGAACCGGTAAGCAAGGGGGTCTGGGTTTTCTCACTTTGACCTCAGAGAATGCAGCTTGTGCCTCTCTAACGGAAGTCTCTTACTGGAGAGGAAATGAAGTATTGAGCTGAAGTGAGAGCTTTATCAATTCCGTATTTTATCTTCTGATGGGTCCAAGTTTGAATTTCGAAGGCTCTTTCAGCAGCAGGTTAACAAGCTTGTCATGCAAGACACCAAATTTCGGGCAGTAAGTGAATCTGGAGCTACTGTTGGGCACACAAACCACATGTTTACATTTTTTAAAAAAAGATTTCCAAGTAGACAGGAGTTCTGTGCTTTCTGTTTTCAGGCGTAGGATGGGACATGCCGCTGCATAAAGCCAAGCTAACTTTGGTGTTCTTCACTTCCCAGAGTGGTGATGCTACTTTTCCAGAAGCCCCTTCCTCCCAACCACAGCTGAAAAATTCTTCCCTTCTGACACCTTAGCATGTCAGATGTGAAACCCAAGCCTTCGGGTGGGCCTGGGACTGACGGGACCCTCCAAGCACAGCTGGTCTTCCCTTAGCCATGCAGAGCGAGGCGCACGGGTAACAGCGTGAGGATGTGTTTTACCAAATATTCGGATGCCTCTCAGTAGTCACTAAACGCCGATGTGCACACACATGCAATTATTTTCCAGTAGCCAAAGATGGTGACTAGAATGCAAACACCTAACATTGGCTTAACATGATGTACAGAATCACCGTACAATCTGTATATTATCATAATGTCTGGAACCTGAGAAAAACAAGTCCCAGACTCCATAATTTACTCAAGAACCACGGTCCACAGCAGGCAGAACCAAATTTATATGGCTTGAGCTCAAATCCACGAGGAACATCAGGCTGCTGGGCATCTGGGTCCAAATCATCATGCAGTCATTTAGGACCTGATCAAGGTTGGATGAGACTCAATTTATCTAAAAATAGGATAATCACCACAACCACATTCTTGTGAAACTCAAACATTGTATAAGTGTCAGCTTGGTTCTGTGTGCCTTGTGAACACACAAGCATCTATGAGGTGACTTGCTTTTTCCCTGCATCATTTGTATTTAAAAGTCCATTTTAAACCTACACTTGGTTTGCCACAGCCACAGAATCGACAGTTGGAAGACAAAAGCAAACAACAGAACCCACAAGAGCTAATGCGCTGTGTCCTGGCAGATGAGGATGAACCAGACAGATTTCATTAAGGTCTGAATGCAATTTGGGAGCAGTCGCCACTGCGGTTAGGGCTGGATGTTAGCAAACTCGATTTTGTGTCCAGCTGGAAGGCTAAGTGGTACGGACAAGTCACATAACACAGGAGCGTAACACTCAATATCCTAGACATGCCCACAGACGGTTCCAAATAGGGCTGTCTGAGATGCGCCAGACTGTATCATCCGGTGATGGCCAGCCGTTTTAATCACTTTTAAATTTTTCTACAGATGTCATTTCAACAAAATAGTCCAAAAGTCTGCCTTGAGTGACATTCAGTTGGTGTGTATTACCGACAATGGGCATTTGCTCCGGAAGGTTCCCAGGTACAAACAACACACCATGGAATGGTCATGTCATGCAAGATTCCCCAGTCCCTGTCTTATTCCGTAACCGGCTCCCCAGAGTCACGCTACCAGGCCAGGGTCTTGTTTTTGAAAAATAAACACATATTTGTGATTCCCTCATCCAACAAGCAGCTGGACATGGACTTCTTCCCTATTTCCATGACACCAAAACTCCACGTATAACTGCGGCCAGTCTTGCAAATGCTGCCTCCTGCCACAGGCAGGGCTCTCCTACCCAGAAATGGGAGGCCCTTCTGGTACGTGGTGGATTTTAGCAGGTACGTGCCTGCGTTTGGATGGAGGGGCCCCTTGCTGGTGGATGGGAAGAGCGCTGACTGAGAGGAGAGCGTCTCGGAAGTTTTCCAAAGAGGAGCGGCTCTTCTACCCTCTCCCTGAGGGTGCACAGTTCGGTGGAGGAAGGAAGGCCAGGGTGGGAGGGTCTCGGTGGAGCAGTGGGTGGGGAAATGCCCTGAGACATAAGTTAATGCAGGACCTAGCACTGGGCACCCAGAGGTGCCACTCGCCACAGCCTCTCCCTCATGGCTTGCATTCTGCTCCTCCCTGGCTCCACACCTGTTCTTCCATCCTGCCTAGGTCTGGCCACTCCAGACCCTTCCTGGTCCTTTTTCCAAGCTCCAGACCCCACAGGGTCCATGATTTCTTCCTCCCTACGGCTGCCAGAACTCACCTTGTAACATCATCCCTTCCGAAAGACAGAGTGAAGCATGACATAGAGGACTCACCTGATGCCCACAGCCACACGGTCCGCAGCTCATGTCCTCAACCTGGGGAATGAAGACTGGAACCTTGAGACTGCGGCCTTCAAGATGGAGTGATTCTACTGAACCTCGCTTCCTGGTGACCCCAGCGGTGACAGAGCCTTCCCCACCTCTGCACCCTGGGGCTGGTGGGCACTGGCAGGCCCTCGCTGCCTGAGACAGTGGATGAGGGCGTCATCTTTTATGTATTTTGTTGTTTCAAGCAAACAGAACAAAACAAATCTACTCATCCTCTTGAAGCTGTAGGGAGTTTTGGTGCCTAAAAAGAATTTCAGCATCAAAAGGCACAAGCCTGATTGTGCCTTTCACTCATTCACGCACTCACTCACTCATTCATGTACTCTCACTCACCCACTCAGTCACTCACCCACATACCCAGTCACTCATTCACTCACTTGCTCACTCATGACCTCACTCACTCACCCACTCACCCATTCACTCACTTATCACTCACACATTCAGTCACTCACTCCTCAGTAACTCATTCAGTAATTCATTTATTCATTCACTCACTCACTCACTCGTGTACTCTTTTACTCACCCACTCAGTCACTCATTCACTCACTGAATTACACATTCACTCACTCACTACTCAGTCACTCATTCGTATACTCTTTCACTCACTCACCCACTCACTCATTCACTGAGTTACTCACTCAGTCATTCACTCACTTGATCACTCCTTCCCTCCCTCCCTTCCTCAGTCAGTCACTCACTCAGTCATTCACTCACTTGATCACTCCTTCCCTCCCTCCCTTCTTCAGTCACTCACTCACTCAGTCATTCACTCACTTGATCACTCCTTCCCTCTCTCCTTTCTTCAGTCACTCGCTCACTCAGTCATTCACTCACTTGATCACTCCTTCCCTCTCTGCTTTCTTCAGTCACTCACTCACTCAGTCATTCACTCACTTGTTCACTCCTTCCCTCCCTCCCTTCCTCAGTCACCCACTCACTCAGTCATTCACTCACTTGATCACTCCTTCCCTCTCTCCTTTCTTCAGTCACTCACTCACTCAGTCATTCACTCACTCGTTCACTCCTTCCCTCCCTCAGTCAGTCAGTCAGTCAGTCACTCACTCACTCATCCATCCATTCAGGGAACTGAACATTTTAATGAGCCCGATTCTCTGTGAGATGTGGAGGACACAGAAAAGAAATTAAAGAGTCCATAGCACAGCACGAAGGGAATGGGAGCAGGGAACAGACTGGGGGGCAGAGAGGTCAGGCGTTTTGTACGTGTCTGCATGTTTGTGCATGTGTGTGCACGCACGTGTGTGAATGTGCCTTTCTGTATGTGCATGTGTTTCTGTGTATTTGCTCATGTCTGTGTCTGTGTCAGCATGCGCTGGTCTGTATTTGTGTTTTCATGTCTGCATGTGTGTGCATGCACCTGTATGTATCTGTGTGTGCATGTCTGCATAGGTTTGCATGTCTGCAATTGTTTTCACGTCTGCACATGTGTATGCGTGCATGTCTGCATGTGCATGCATCTGTGTGTGTGCATGGGTTTGTGTCTGCATATTTTTGGGTGTATGCAATTTTTTCCTCATCTGCATGTGTGTGTGCTTGTGTCTCCATCTGTGTGTCTGTGTGCATGCCTGTGTGTTGAGGCACTTGCATGTGTGTTCATGCAGGTGCTGACTGCCCCGTCTGTCTTGAGGGAAGGGAGAGGACTCCTTTTCTCTGTGCCCCTCCCCCTCCCAAGATGCCTCCATGGTGGTTTCTCTGGCCCAGGTCCTTTTCCCCTCAAATGAAAGAAAGACGCCTCAGCTCCGAGACTCCAGTGCAGGGTAGGCGTGCTCATCGGCCACAAAACAATGAACGCACAACAACCCTCCATCAGTTCCGAGGCTGCCTTCTATGTCTCTCCTGTGTCCTTGTTTTCTCTTTGGTTGGATGCATGCATCACATTCCAGGCCATGCATGTCGGTTTCCCTGAATGCTCCTGCCCGCTGGCTGTGCTGTCGAAGGGGCTCCTCCCCTCGTGGGGCCAGCTTTCATCTCCCCCGGGCCCTGCCATGTGGCTCCCTCATACTCTGGGTGGCATGATGCTGAGCCCACCCTCCGGACTCAGGCCAGCCTCTTTCCTGTCCTGCTGGGAGCTGTGGCTGTCATTTACCTGACCACACCTGTAGCTCTTACTTAATGCTATCCATATTATTTCCTTTTATATCCTCCAACACAGAGTATTTTCTCCCTGTTCCTTGATATAGTCGCTGAGTTTTATACAACCTCATCAAGTTTTAAAAATGGAGCTTAACACGTGCTCTCGGGTTCTGTGTTACGCGAAATGGAAAGCAGGAACCATGCATGACGTATAAAATGCCTGGGCTGTTCTGGGTTACCCTAGCTTTGCAGGACGTGGGATGCCTTCTGGGAATATTGGTATAAGAAAAAATTCGAGTTGCATTTAAACGCAGGCAGTGTGAGGACATTTGCACTGGGGGAAACATATCTCTGGCTAATCCTGTGCAGTTCCTCTTTCCCGTCACTGTGAATTCCTCCACGTCTAATTGGGTGCAGGCTTCACCTTACCTGGGCTGTTCACGTGGCAGTGAGACACTACCCAACGCCTGCCTAGCTCTCCTCCAGAGTGGAGGGTGCTCAGAACTAAATTAGTTAAAGCAAATCTGTGCCCCACCTCACCTAAGAGAACCCAGGAGCAGCAGAGGACATGTGACCTACTGGTACCTTTCAGTTCAGCATCTTAACTGCGTTGTGCATGCAGTAGGGTTTCAGTAAATGCTCAAATGAATGGATGAAAGAAGGAGGGAATGAATGGATCTTAGAGTTCCACTGCCGTTTGGAGGAAGGACGTTTTGTGCTGAACCTTGGAGTATACCAATGTGGCCATGGGTGCAGCCCATGGGTGAAACGGGGGGAAGGGTGCCCAGGATTTCCTGGTATTATTTTTGCAAGTTCCTACACATCTACAATTGTTTATTAGAAAGTGCTCCTTTTGGTTCCGGGGGATTGAGTATGATTACTGCTTTGACTGGGAAAAGCTGCAGTTCCCACAGGGCGCACATGACCAGGCGGGTCTAGCAAGGCCTCACCTCAACTGTTAGCGTCAGACTTTCACTGCTGTGATTTTGCAGGCAGCATGTATCTCCAGGAGCCGGGCAGGTGCTGTGCAGCAGGGGAAAACCACTTGCCAGTACTAGGGGGCGGCGGCCCCTCCGAGATGGGCGCGTGTGCACCTCACCCACCAACTGTCTCTAGTGCACAGGAAAGGCGGACACTTATCCCACCGAGCCTCCCTGGGGCTGGCCTGTGGCCTCCCCCGCCTTCTACACTGGGAAAGGTGGACGTACTTTATCTCACAGAGCCTCCCTGGGCTGGCCTGTGGCCTCCCCCGCCTTCTACACTGGGAAAGGTGGACGTACTTTATCTCACAGAGCCTCCCTGGGGCTGGCCAGTGGCCTCTCCTGTCCTCCTGTGCACTGGGAAAGGCTGGTGCTTATCCCACCAAACCTCCTTGGGGCTGGCCTGTGGCCTCCCCCGCCTTCTACACTGGGAAAGGTGGATGTACTTTATCTCACAGAGCCTCCCTGGGCTGGCCTGTGGCCTCTCCCGTCCTGCTCCACTGTGCCCTGGGACACCAACGTGCACACGCAGAGCGCACAGGGCGGTGGTGTGACCAGGACCCAGGCCCTCACTTTCCAGGATCAGGGTCATTGGGAAGACAAATTAGAAACCTAGAGTGTGACTTTTCTTTCTTTTTTTTTTTTTTTTGAAAGAAAGAAAAAGAGAGGAAAGAAAGTGAGAGTGAAAGAAAGAAAGAAAAAGAATGTATGAGAGAAAGAAAGAGGAAGAAAAAGAGGGAGAGAGAACAGGATTCTTGTTCTACTG
>CAUYLG010010779.1:0-45491 GCA_963573385.1 Cacajao melanocephalus | reverse complement strand
AATGCTGGCATGTGAACGTGGTTTCCAGGATAAATGGCATTTGAAGGCCTCTGGAATTTTTATGTGGGCTTTTTGGCCTATTTTGTGGTGGTTTTTTTTTTTTTTTTTTTTTTTTGGAGAAGTACATTGAAGCCACTTTTTTTTTTAATGTTATCTAGAGCCTGGGAAAGGAGCCACTTTTCCTTTTGTGTTAGATTAGCTTGGTCTTATCCAGTCTCTCATTGGTGGCCCAAGGGATGTTCAAAGATTCTTGCTTTCATGTGTTCTTTTTGGTTACTTTTCGAGGTATTTCTCAGTGGCCCCCAGTCAGGCTGGCTTAAAGCTTAACCTGGCTTTGTGGCTTGCAAAGATAACTTCCACTTTTGTAGTACTTCAGAATCTTCTTTCTTGTGCCATAGAAGATTTGGTCCACTCAGCTAGAGTTAAATAGGCCCTTGAACTTCATCAAAACTTTAAATCAGTCAGACAACCTTTGTGGGTGTGGATGGGCAGTCTATCCTCATGTCATTTTTTGCCCATGACAAGTCAAGTTCATTCAAAGGCTAATCAGTTAATAGGTGATCGAAGCATACCAAACTTCTAACATGTTAAGATATCACCTTGCTTTAGAAGGGTTTGTATCTCTTAAAAAAAAAAAAAAAAAAAAAAGGTAACATTAGGTCAGGCACAGTGGCTCATGCCTGCAATCCCAGCACTTAGGGAGGCCGAGGCGGGCAGATCATGAGGTCAAGAGATAAAGACCATCGTGGCCAACATAGTGAAACCCCGTGTCTATTAAAAATAGAAAAATTAGCTGGGCGTAGTGGTATATGCCTGTAGTCCCAGCTACTCGGGAGGCTGAGGCGGGAGAATTGCTTAAATCCGGGAGGCGGAGGTTACAGTGAGCCGAGATCATGCCACTGCACTCCAACCTGGCGACAGAGCGAGAGTCTGTCTCAAAAAAAAAAAAATATATATATATATATAAAATACCTGTTTATTGGAATTTGATAATCCAAAGAGCTTGAGCTGTTTTACAGTTATTTCTCCAAATAACTTTGAGGTGAACACCTCTGATTTCCTAATGTGCAGAGATGGTAAAACATTCATATTAAGGAAAAGGAAGCCGTGTTTAGAAGAGAAAGTTGATTAGATTAGAATCATCAGCATACAAAACAGGCCGCAATCATATAAAAGTAACATATTTGCAAGTTTAAATGTATTTATAATAGATTTGCATAGCTGTGGCATTTATCAAATATTTCAGTGCTTACACTCTGAGAGAAACTGTGTTTATTGAGATTGGGAGATTGATTGAACAGACCCTGTCCCTTGAAACATTCTTGGTCTAGTCAGGGAGGGTAAGATACACACAGCTAAGGTAGTTATCAACCCAAGATGTTTCCAGAGTGGCAAATGATGGCATTGACTAATGAGAGAGGAATTTAAAAATGGGAGTGGTCACACAGGGTGAATAAGATGCTTTGTAGAATAGGTGAGGTTTCAACTGGACATGCAAACAATGAGTGGTGTTTGTCTTATGCACTGGAGGAAGGAGGACATGGTCTTAATACAGTCTTGCTCTGCAGTAGGGGAAGACCTGTGAACCTTTGGGACAGGTGGTAGAGTTATGGGAGGCAGGTACTGGTAGATGCAGTGAAATGGGGTTGAGATCCAAGTTACGGTGCTGCCCACGCTGAAGTTTCAAAGGAGCACCCTGTTTAAAGAGTCCTAATCTAAGGGTTTCCCAGGTGAACATATCCCCATAACTATTTTCTCACCTGGAAATAGTGATGGGAGAAAACTTGAAGATCTAGATTCATCAGAAAGGTTATCTTACTGGCTTGTGTTACCATTTGTTCATATTTTCTAATTGGAATGGTAGTAAGACCTTAGCATTGGACCCACTTGGGAATTTGGTGACCTGTAGAATAGCCTGTGGCTGTTTTTGAAGGACAGGATTATCTAGCACTGCTGAAGGAGGTTTCCAAAAGCTCTAACAGAAACCCTTTCCACTCTGATGAAAAATCATGGATGTTGCTCTTTCTTGTTGGGCAGTTTGTCTAAGTCTTAAATAGAAATTGTATATGTTTTCTTAAATGACTTCCCTTCCAGTTACTCTAGAGATTTCTCTTCGAGGGCCCCCTCTTATGTAGAATAGCCTTGTTCTCAGAAGAGTGAGGGGAGGGAATAAAAACAACTTCCCTGTGTGAATGGAATGTTCTGGTCCAGCCAGAAAGAGGTAATTGTACAATGAACTAGACAGGAATTGGGGGAAAATATTGGTCTAACCATTTAGGACCTACATAATGCTTGTTTATATTTGGCATAGCCAGCTTTCCCACATCCTCTGAAATTGAAAATAGTGTAGGTGTTTATGCCTTCAGGAAATGGCCCCCTTAAAGATATATTTTTTTCACCAGTTCTACTGATAGAAAAAGATGTTTACCAGAAACAATTTGTATTCTTTTCAGCAATATTCAGAAAATTATGTCTCAGCACATTTATATAAAGTTCTAGAAGAAGTAAAATGAATCAAAGGTGATGGAAATCAGATTAAAATTGCTTGGAGGCGGATTGACTAGGAAGGGGCACAGGGAACTTTCTGGAGTGACGGAAATGCTCTGTATGTTAACAGAGGTGTTGGTTACAGTGGGCGTTTGTCAAAATTAATTAGTTTGTGTTGTTAAGTTCTGTGCATTTATGTAAATTTACTTCAATTTTAAAAAGTTTTAAAAGCTATCTTAACATTTTTCTAGTTTTTTTTTGTTGTTTTTTGTTTTTGAGACAGAGTCTCACTGTGTCACCAGGGTGGAGTGCAGTGGCGCAATCTTGGCTCACTGCAACCTCCACCTCCCGGGTTCAAGCAATTCCCCTGCCTCAGCCTCCCCAGTAGCTGGGACTACAGGCGCACATCACCATGCCCGGCTAATTTTTTGTATTTTAGTAGAGACAGGGTTTCACCATGTTGGCCAAGATGGTCTTGATTTCCTGACCTCATGATCCGCCTGCCTCGGCCTCCCAATGTGCTGGGATTGGGGCGTGAGCCACTGTGGCTGGCCCTTTTCTAGTGTTTTAAAAATTCCCAAAGCACTTTTCCCTGCCTTTCACAAGTAAGAGAAAGGACCAGTATTACAATTTTCATTTAGTTATTTCTGAAAAAGTTTTGAGGAAAATTTTAGCAACGTTAAGATGTGGGCCTTTCCTTAGACTTGGATGTGTCACTTTTCTTTTATGGGAAGAATGGTAAAACAGCTCTTGAAACAATGAAGCTGACTTCATTTGTCTATGTGCGTCCTCCTATCCCGAGGTTTCCCTCAAACCCACCCCTCTAGTGTGCTTCTCATTGGGGTTGGGTATCACATTGGATGAAAAAAAGCTATGGTTGTCCTTAGATGAGTTTTTTGTCTTGCTACTTGTGCCCTTGGGTCTGTTCCCCTTCTCAGTCCACTTGACAGGTAAAACTTAAGGGGTGATAAATAGGAACTGGTCTGAATAGCCAAGTACTCACAGGCAGTATGCCATCTTTTCAGTCACAGACTTCCTCTTTAGTGCCTTACAAATGTGGTGCCAGATAGGGTGGGGATGGGAGTGTTGAAGTTCACCCAGGTGTTTGCCCAATCTCCAACAGGGCTAAGATTTAAAAACTACTTCGTTGGACCCTGAACCCACTTAAATGCTGTTGATTGTAAAGACATGAGAATTGGGTCATCAGATAGAAATTGTTGAAGTTGTTTTATTCTGTGTTCTCAAACACTACCAGGTGTAAGTTGCTCTGCTTCCAGCTCTGGGCCAAAGGTGAGATTCACTCTTGGTGCACAGTGAAATTATATCTTAGTACATTTATATGAAGTTCTAGAAGAGACCATACTAATCAGAGGACTCCAGAGCTGGCTGGGTTGGTCATAGAGGGACACAGGTGGGATTTGTTCTCAGCCTAGAGCCAAGGCCTGCAGAAAACTGTTTATATGAGTGGGGGAGGGAGAAGATGGGAAGGGAGAAGATCTGCCCCCCTTTTATTATTGTCCTTTCCTTGGGGTGTAAGTTATAAGCCCTTGGTGTGGTATTCATAATCCCTACTTAGTTGAAATGAGATGCGTTTCTTTCCTTAACTATAGAAATGCAAACATAAGCAAGCTTGATTCCTAAGTAGGGGGTGTTCGGGCTCTGTCAGGTCCTCTCTCTTGTTGGAAACTTCTCAAGGATGGAGTCTTTATCTGTTTTGTTCAGCAGTGAATCTGTCCGCAGGTACTGGGGCAGGATAGGTGCTCACTAAATACTGGTGGAATTGATGGAATTGGGAGGACCACACAGACCTGGGTGTGGCAGTTCCTAGTTAAGAACAGTGGCGAATGTAGTTAGGATCTTCAGCCCCTTTTGCTCCTCACAGGAAGGAAACATTTTTCTGTGGGGAAATCAGGGCTCTATAGGCCCCCATGGAGGATTTTTCCCAATGATGTCCCTGCCATTCATTCGTTCATTCATTCATTCAGTATGTGAGGCACTGTGCTTTACTCTTAGAATGAGTGAATTAATAAATGAATGAAATCACGTGGCAGTATCCCTGTCCTCATCTTTACACAAGAAAGTGAACTAGAATATCTGTAAAGAGGGATAATGTGAGATACCATTTTTCTCCTATCTCCAGCCTCAGTCTTGAGACCAAAACAACTGGCCTGGCTATAGAAGGAAATAGTACTGAACGACTCTCATTGGTACTGGAGCCACCCCCACCACCCCTATGAAGGGCTCTAGCTCACAGAGAGATTAGCATCATGCCCATGGTGTGCCTGTGATGGGAAGTGTGTCCCCAGGCATTGGGCAGTGGTTTTACTGTCTGTCCTTCCACTTACTGCATGGCTAATGATAGACCTCTGCCATTTTCCCGTCGGCCACGCCTCTCAGACTGTGCTGTGACAGTGATACAGGCATCTGGGGGTGTGGCAAGGTGAAGATACCCCTATTTTCCCAGCAGGCAGCCTGTTTTTCCTACACATCAGGAGGGCTTCCCTCAGGGATCTTGGGCTGGAGTCACTTATTACTTTAGGAATAGGAATGTTTCAGACATCTTCGAACTGAGTGGGTTGGAATTGGCCCAGCTGCCCCATGCTGTTGGGGATTATGGCATGGACTGCTCATTTGTAGTTCATGCCCTTGGTTTTCCCCTCCTGCCCTGTGACTCCTGGGAGAGAGGTCGTTTTCTGGTTTCTTATTCAGTACCAGCACAGAGGACTCTACTCTACAGATCCTGTGACGATTGATACTGAGACTCATGGTGAATCTTCCTAGCCATCTAAACCTATAAAAAGCTCCTTGAAAAAATAATATGTCAGTTGAGTTGGCATAGAAACATGGAATGATTTCAGTGGAAATGCTGTGAAATGCCACGATTTGGTATCAAATAGTCATTGGGACAGTTGTGCACGGATGCCGTCATCTGGATTCTCTCCTGAAGATTTTGTGATCATGCAAATGTAATTGCCACTCTGCAAGTCTGTATCTCACGAGTTTCCTTATAAATGCTCTAAACATATTGTTCTGGTTATCTCCATTCTACAGGCTCTATCAGCTCTCGCCTGTCTCATACACACCTGTCCCCTAAGTATGGCTGCCATTTATTCTCTTAAAAGCCTACCTTAATTTTCATTTCTTTTTTCTCAAAGCCTTCCTTTAGCACCCCAGATCTCAATAAGCTCAACTTTGTGTAACAAGTTTGATGTGTGCTAAGTCATGGTCTTTTCTCATCTATTTATCTTGCATTGCTAATGTTTAGTCACACCTTTCTATCTTGGTATAGTATTAGCTTCTTGAGGAAAATTAAGGACATGTCCTATACAGTTTTGTGTCCCGCAGCCCCTGGTGAAGATTCATAATGCATATGTACCTCTAACACAGATTGAGATGCTGCCTAAAGATGACAACTGATAAGTGTGTTAATTATTCCCATTATGCAGATGGGAATAAAATGGGATTCATTTTGGTAGGACAAATTTGAATAAGGTCACACAACTGCTAAGTTTTAGATAAAATTTGAACTGGACTTTTGACTCGAGTTTTCCTTTTCTTTTTTGTTTGAATTATTTTAGCTTTTAAATTGTGTTTATTAATTTGGATTGGTAGGTAATATAGGTGTTCCTCAACTTACAATGGGATTATGTCCCAATAACCCCTTCATAAGTTGAAAATATCATTAAGTTGAAAATGTACTAATATACCTAACCTACCAAACAGCATAGCTTAGCCTAGCCTACATTAAATGTGCTCACAGCACTTCCATTAGCCTATAGTTGGGCAAAATCATTTGGCAACAGCATACTGAAGAGTGTCAGTTGTTTACCCTCATAATCACATGACTGACTGGGAGCTGAGGTTCGCTGCCCCCACCTAGCATTACAGAAGTATCGTACTACCTATTGCTTGTCCAGGAAAAGATCAAAATTCAAAATTTGAAGTATGGTTTCTACTGAATGCATATCACTTTTACACCGTCATAAAGTCAAAAATCCTAAGTTAACCTCTTGTAAGTTGGGGACTGTCTGTACATGCACATGGTGAAACAATTCCAGAGGTTCTATTATACCACACCATACTGCTGGTAACTTAATACTTGCGTGTTCTTAAACTGCCCTTATTTTCCTCCAAGAAGCCAGTTTGCTATTCTGACTTATGCTGTTCTACTAGTGGCTCTATCACAAAATCCAGGGATAATTTTTTTACCCTGCTATCACCCATCCCTGCTAGTTGATCACTCAAGGCCAGACCTCAAAGGCCCTCAAATTCAAATCTGCCTCATCCATTCTCACTGCTCCCCCAATTCAGCCTTCACTCCCTACCCGTATATCATAGTCTCGCTGCCCTTCCTACCTCCTTACCCACTTCTGGTTCACTTAGGGTAACTTAGAGCCCTTCAGAAACATACAGGAAGCTCTTATACCATCTGATTGAGTTCTTAGCCTACAGATAGATTCTTCACTGTATTTTTTAGGCTGTCTAGTTAGTTTGGTAGTCTGAGGAAACCAGTCTCAGTTTTTAGATAATGGTTTTAAATGCACAAAATAAAACACATAGGATTGTAAAGGGGACAATGTATATTGAAATAGTTATCAAATTATTTTAAAACTAAATTTTGATATAGTAATCTATGGGTATCCTTATTAATAGACTAAATAGTAAAAGTCTCCCAGTAGGTGTAATAACTATCACCATTTTGAAGCAGCAGTGAGCACAAATGATATTTTGAGATACCCACAGTGTCTATGATGTGACATGAAAATATCTGTGGTTTGTTTGGTGATGAGTCACGGGTCCTTCTAATATTGATGTTTTGCCTACATTAATAATCAAAGCAGATGCCAAATTTCAGTTAGAGGCTAAT
Organism: Cacajao melanocephalus; assembly: GCA_963573385.1. Classification (NCBI taxonomy): domain Eukaryota; kingdom Metazoa; phylum Chordata; class Mammalia; order Primates; family Pitheciidae; genus Cacajao; species Cacajao melanocephalus. Next base: position 38,137 of record CAUYLG010010779.1, on the reverse strand, counting down.
GAAAATGCAGTATTAATTTTGTCTGTTTGCATTTATGGACCCCAGGTAAACACCCCCTTCTTTAGCCTGACTCTCAAGGCTCCATGTGATCTGCTTTCTTGTTCCCTGTTAACTTTAAAGCCGTCCAGTCTCGCTGCATGAGCTCTGCACACTACACCATACAGATGGGAGACAAAATTGGAAACCACCATGTCTAACCTCACCCTTGCATCTCTGCTCTTTTGTTTGTATCTCTGCAGGTAGAGGAAGGATGGTGGGAAGGTGTTCTCAATGGGAAGACTGGAATGTTTCCTTCCAACTTCATCAAGGAGTTGTCAGGGGAGTCGGATGAGCTTGGCATTTCCCAGGATGAGCAGCTGTCCAAGTCAAGTAAGGAAGTCCACCCTACCAAGCAGGAGAGGGGCGGGGGACTGGCAGGCTGTGCTCCAGCCTCCCTTCTGTTTTGTATCCTATGCCGAGAGGCTATGGTAAACATTGATGAGTGTTTTTCTGGTTGTACTACCTTAACCCATTGTGATTTAGGAAGTTGATCACTGTAAAGGTGTGACCTGCAGCCACACATTGTGTATGTCTCTGGATAGGTAAATGTCAGCCTTCATGCCCTGGTAATACTGTCTCATGGGTGGCCCATGTTGCTGTGCCTTCATATACTTCTAGCGTGTTGCTTACTATAAGTTCCTAATTAAAAAATGAACCAAATGGTATTATCAGTATTTCTCAGTAACCCTTGAGGGACTTGGAGAAAAATTACCAAAAAAAGGAAAATCACTGGTGGTAAGAAGTGAAGTGCTTTGACAAGATGAGTGCATGCCATTCCCCTTAAAAGTAAGTTAAGACAACTGAGAGTCCAGGTCCCACCTTGGGTGTGAGCATGTGTGTCCTTCTGCGATGGTGACAACGAACTTCAGGTCTTTCTTTCTCCAGGGCCTGAAGGTCTCCCTCCAGCTTCTCGGCTGCCCTTTCCAGCTCACGGAGCAAAAGGTCAGGACCGGGAAACTTCGTTCTCCCAGTCACTAACCCAACTTCCCCCGTGGGCGTCTTTGTATCTCTTGTGCCGTCTTGTGCCAAGGTCATGGGGATGAATGTTGTAGGAGGTTCAACTGTGCAGCACTACCTGGGGGTGCAGAATTTCCTTTCTGACAAGAGGAGGGCAGCTTAGCCTGTCCAAATAATTCTTAAATGTCTTCCTTTTCCATTTGGAAAAACCTGACTTGAGTGGTGTTCTCGTGTTAGTTTGTGTCTCTTTTATTTAACCAGTGGTATGATTAGACAAATGTCTGAGTTGGTGGTAACACCATTTCCAGAGAAGTGCTCAGGCGATCTCCTTCATTTGGTGTCTCAGTACCTCTGGATGATGTAGCCTGACATACCCAGAAACAGCAGCACTGGCTGGTTACCCATTGGCTTCAGCAGTGCCCCTTTCCTCCACTGCCAAAGCCTGGGACCCTCCTACCCCTGAACCCCATTCCATCCTAGAGTCTATGGTAGGAAGGACTGGAAGGTGGTGGGGGACAAATAAAGTGTCTTGGAGCTCCTGTTGCCTTCTCTGGGTTGGGGTAGGGGGATTCTCTATTAACATGGCCCAGCTGATGAGTACTACTGGGAGGGTAGAAGGTATCCTTGATCCCACATTAGTGGAAGTTACTATTGCTTTCAAAATCCGTATTAGAATTCTAGCTGCCCTGGTGTCTTTTTTTGTACTCTGGAATAACTATTGTACCTGGTAATTAGGTCCTATAATAACAATACGCTATGTCAGGGACATGGTGGATTAAATGGGATTTTTTAGAGGGAGGACCAAATCAGGTCATTATAACATTATTTCCATGAATAAATTCATTATAAGTTCCAATAGCAATAATGTGCATAAACCAGCTTGCTCCGTGACAGACCCATAATAAATGGTAGCTCTCACTGTTAGTCAAGGTAACTGTTGAAACATAACCATTTAGTATCAGTTGCTTGGAGGCTGCATGCATATTGATCAATACCATGTTCACTGAAGCATTATGACTACATTTGGAAATTACTTTGGAGTTCCTCTGCTGATGCAAGGGAGGAGATCTGTGGAGGTATTAGACAACCTCTTTGGAAAAGTCTTGACATCTTGGTGTCCTGCCATCTTAGCTGTGCTCTCAGAGCTGGAAGATCAGAGGAGTAATGCCACTTGTATCTTCGGCACTATTGAAACAAATTGACTTCTTTCATTCCAAGTCAGTAATATGGACAGCTCACCCTGCCTGACCCCTCAGCTAAAGGGATTTGGTGCTGAAGTTCCTGGTACAGGAGATTAGGAGGTTGGGTGGACTGGTCTTTCTATTTAGCATTATGTCGTCACCTACTCAGAAGGGGCATTTTCTCTTCTAGAGACTATTCCCCCCACACACTTACTCTATTAAAAGCCTTCCATTTCAAGACCAGGAGAGCCCAGTAGTTTCAGCAGCCATGTTTAGTTGCCATTGTTGAGGGGATTTTGAGTCCTCTGGAGAGACATGTCTCCTAACAAGGGTGGCTGCTTCTGATAAAGGATACATGGCTTTTGTAATCTTCCTGTTTGTACAGTTAAGGAAAAGAGGGCCCATCTCTCCTTCCATCTTTCCATATTAATCTATCTGTCCATCCTTCTTTCTCTCCTTCCTTCTTCCTTCTTTTCTTCATTCAATCTTTGTTGACACCCTGTTGTTACTAAAACACTATCCAAGGCACTGATGATATACAGAGACAACTCAGACAGGGTCCCTGCCTTCAGTAAGCTCGCACTACAGAAAGAGGACATGGAAACCCAAGTTCAGCAAAGTGTCCCAGGTGCTCTGCTAGTAAGCATCTGAAGAAGAGTGGGGGTGCAAAGGCAGAGAGGCCAGTCCCATGGGATGTGGGGCTTCATAGAAGAGCAAATGTGAGAATAATGTATAGCTTGCTAAATTGAAGTAATTCCCTGAGAGAGAAATAGCATCTCTCGGTGTTCTGACAGAATTTCCAGTAGCAGGCCAGGCATGGTGGCTCATGCCTATAGTCACAGCACTTTGAGAGGCCAAGGCGGGTAGATAGCTTGAGCCCAGGAGTTCGAGACCAGCCTGGCCATCATGGTGAAACCCTGTCTCTACTAAAAAAATTTAAAAATTAAAAAAAAAAAACAGAAAACAAAAATTAGCCTCATGTGCCTGGTATGCACCTGTAATCCCAGCTACTCAGGAGGCTGAGGCACAAGAAGTTCCTGAACCTGGGAGGCAGAGGTTGCAGTGAGCCGCAGTCACACCACTATACTCCAGCCTGGGCCACAAAGTGAGACTGTCTCAAAATATACATATATATATATATCCAGTAGCCATTTACACCCTGAATTTGCTTCAGTGTGTAACTATGTTAAAATTTCTGTAATTGGATCAGATTACATACAGAAATTATATGTACTGGTAGGATTTTTCTAAGTAGAGCCTTTGGTTTTAAAAGGAATCTGCTTATTCTCCACTCCCAGATGATGGTGCTAGTAGTTTTGATGTGCTTTACTTAAAAAAAAAAATACGTTGTTTTGAAATGTAGATTCACAGGAAGTTACAAAAATAAATACAAAACTGTACAGAGAAATCCCTTGTATCCTTCACCCAGTTTCCCCCAGTGATAACATCTTGTTATAATTATGATACATGCATATTTACTTTTGTCATAAAACGGTAAAAATCAAAATATGGTCCATATACAAAAGACATCTAGCTTTTTACTCTGGTATGAGCTAAAATGTACTTAATCTAGGTCTTTGTTAAACCAACCCATTAATACTCTTCACAAGTTACAGTTCATTTTTCACAGAGATTGCTTAATTAATACACAGATCTGGGAGTAAGTTAAATTCCTAATGTTTGTGCCATATTCCTAATTTTTTGAGATCATAGTGACATCGTATGCAAATTCTCTTAATTTAAATGCTGCCACACATTAGGGTAAGGTTTTTCTAAGAATGATAAAATCTGTATCTGAGTATGAATCATGTACAGTGAAAGCACATGTATCTCTTCTGATATACACACAAACACCCCTACTTCTGTATGTGCACATGTTTATTTGGTATTTGTATTCTCTGCATTTCTACTTCCAGAAAGTAGTTATTTATTTATTTATTCTTTTTTTTTTTATTTTTATTGTATTTTAGGTTTTGGGGTACATGTGAAGAACATGCAAGATTGTTGCATAGGTACACAAGTGGCAGTGTGATTTGCTGCTTTCCTCCCCTTCACCTATATCAGGCATTTCTTGTAGTCTTGCACTGTGGCCTGGGCCAGAGTGCAGTGGTGCGATCTCGGCTCACTGCAACCTCCGCCTCCCAGGTTCAAGCGATTCTTCTTGCCTCAGCCTCCCAAGTAGCTGGGATAACAGGTGCCCACCACCACACCTGGCTAATTTTTTTGTATTTTTAGTACAGATGGGGTTTCATTCACTGTGTTGGCCAGGCTGGTCTCTAATGAAGTAGTTATTGAGTTGAATTTTGTGTACCAATGGATGAATTCATAGAAGAAACATTGGCATTATATTTATCAGGGAGTATGCCAAGACTGCTTGATACATGGTAGGTGTCTAATAAATGCTTGTTGAATCCCCTTTTACTATAAGGAGGCATTTTTATTTTTGAATGACAGGTGAAAAATTGCTTGAACTTGCTTTTCTCTTATTCTGATGTATTTTTACATATGGTAGTTGGTTATAAAAGTTTTTAAACTTTCCTAGATCTTTGTTTAGGGTAATCTAGTCTATCAAGGAAAGAATTGCAATGATTGTATTGGTGGATATTTTATCCATTTTATCTCAGAAAGGAAAATTTATAGTTATTTAATAGCGGAAACTTTTCACTGTATATTTAAATTTGAAAACATCTTTGCCATTTACAGAACTTATGAAACCTTAAAGGTAGTTTTTCAAAAAAGATTCTTATAAACTTTTTACTGTTGAAATTTCTAACATATGTAAAAATAAGAATAGTCTAATGAACTCCTGTGTACCTATCACTCAGCTTCAGCAATTATCAACCTTTGTCCAATTTGTTAAAACTATAGCCCTCCACACGCTTTGTCCATATTATCTTGAAGGCAAACCCTAAATATTATATAATTTAATTCATAAATATTGTAACATGCATCAGTAAAAGAGTGTCTAAAAATACCATTTATCTCACGCACATAAAATTATGGCAATTCCTTAGAATAATTAAACACGTGGTCACTGTTCACTTTCCCCTAAAGTCTTCTTTTTTATTACAATTTATTCGAATCTGTATCCAGATAAAGTATATAAATTGCAGTTAGTCACTATGTCTCAAATCTCTTTGCATCTGTAGATTTCTCCTTTATATCTCCTTTTTTTCTTGTAATTTTTTTGCTAAGGAAACTGAGCCCCTTTGTCCATTAGTTTCTCACAGTGTGGCTTTTGCCAGTTTCATCTCTGCTGTGTCATTAAATCTGTATTCCTACAAATTGATAATTAGATATAGGGACTTGATTAGATTCAGGTTTGCTATACAGATAGCAAACCTGCTGCCTAGATGGTAATGGATAATCCACTTGGAGGCTCATAATGTCTGGCTGTCCTACTTTTTGAATGTTAGCAGCCATTGGTAAATGTCCCCCAAACCTAGTTACTCATTAGGACTTGCAAAGTGGTTTCAACCAGAAGTTTTAAAATAATAATAAAATGGGCTCCCATGTAAGAGATCAATAGTCCAAAAAAGTGTTTAGTAAATTAGATTTTTAAAAATCAAAAGAGCCAAGTGGTTGTGCTGATAGTGTGGGCAGAATCTTATGATGTTGAGGTGGAAAGGAATTTAGATATAGTTTAACTCAGTGTCAGCTGAGAACACTGAAGCCCAGTGAAATTAAGTCCCAGGCTTCTGAGTGATGGGAAGAAAATGATATGCAAGCCTTCCACACACACTCTGGTGCTGCCTCCATTACATGAATGGTTCACCTTTTCACAGGGCATCTGACAAATTTCAAGCCTGAGTACAGTTTAGCTTATTTCTTCTTATTGTCACAGATCGTGATTAGTTAATTGCTTTTCAGTTACAATTTTGCACATGCTACTGTGGCAAAGAAATCCAGATATGACTGTTGTCCAACTTCAATTTCATATGTATTTTGCCTTACATTTAAGAAATAAATGTGTCTTTTCTGTTTTTCACATCCTTTGATATTATTTGCTTTCAAATAATAGTTGTAAAACTAAAAGTATCCCTGTTTTTTAATTTTATAGCTACACAAACATTTTCAGTTATTTCCCACAATCTTCAGAGGGAGAAAGTTTGCATTTTCTTTCTGTAACTATTAATAACCATGAGTTTTCTGCTGGTATTGAATTTCTCATTTTCCTAATTCCTTATTTAAAAAGTTGAGGTTCTGGTACTTTAGTATCAGACTTGTCAGGCTAAGACAAAGATGAAGATGGAGGCCAGGTGTGGTGGCTCACACCTGTAATCCCAGCACCTTGGGAGGCTGAGGTGGGAGGATCACTTGAACCTGTGAGTTTGAGACTAGCCTAGGCAACATGGTAAAACCCCATCTCTAAGAAAAATAGAAAAGATTAGCTAGGTGTGGTGGCATGTGCCTGTGATCCTAGCTACTCAGGAGGCTGAGGCAGGAGGATTGCTTAAACCTGGGAGGTCAAGGCTGCAGTGAACTATGATCGTGCCATTGCTCTCAAGCCTGGGCAACAGAGCAAGAGCCTGTCTCAAAAAAAAAGAGAGAAAAAAAGATGGCTTTTAAAAAAAAGTTTAGCAAACCACTGCAATGACGCAGAAATAGTTGTGTTTCATTAGCTATAAGAAATGGATTGCTCAACATCCCTTGCCCGTAAAAATGAAAGCCAGTATGACAGATCCCACTCTGTGGCATCATTAGAGTTTTTTTAATACTAGATGGTATTTGTTTGGGGTATGATGTTCTATTAGCAATGAAGAACAATGAGCAAAATTGATGTGAAAGTTTCAGGCAAAATTAGATGCTAGCATAAGTATATGGTTTTGTGTGTAAATTTTAAAATTATTCCCTTTTATAGTGTTTGCTGCCTTCAAGTACTGATACTTAACAGTGACAGTACACTATTTCCCCGAGTAAGATCAATATCACTCATATTCATAACCTTTCCAATTGGCTTTTTCCTTCTTCACATAGGACACCCAGCCCCAGCCCAGACTGCATCTCAAATTGCCTTGCTGCCAGTGCACAGAGAGACTTTACAGAAAGGCTTGACCATTCAGAGACATCAGAGCCATGGGCTACTCAGGCTTGGTCTTGGGGAAGAACACATGGAAGTTCTAGTGTACTTAGAGGAACATTATCAAAACACTGCCTTTTTAAAAATCTTGCACTTCCTTATTTTCTGGCACTTGACAGGACTGCTGCTGTTAACTTTTGGAGGGCCAGGCTCACAAAACAGCTGTGTTCTGAGGAGTAATGTTGACTTAATGACTGAAATTAAGCAGAATAAAAGCTAGGTGTGGTGGCATGTGCCTGTGATCCCAGCTACTCAGGAGGCTGAGGCAGGAGGATTACTTAAACCTGGGAAGTCAAGGCTGCAGTGAACTATGATTGTGCCATTGCTCTCGAGCCTGGGCCACAGAGCAAGAGCAAATAAAAACTAACCACTGTTACTTGCTCCACTTTTGTCATCAAAGTCCTCAAGAGCTTCAAGTCTAACAAGAACATTTGAAACTTTGTTATGTCTTCAGATTATTCTTACACAGCCACTGATTTGAATGCCTATGTTTTTGCTTTAATTGAATGGAGCGCATCTGTTGAAAAGGGCACATTTCAAAACAAGGATGTACCACCATGGCTGTAGGACATGGAAATTAGAAATACCCGATCCCATTTAAGTTGTTAGTCTGATCATTCACAATTCCTTTCCTATATGAGGAGTGCCAAGGCCCAGAAACTGACAGTGTGGTTTCTCTTGGGTTTCCCATTTTCACATGGAGTGTTTCTAAGAAGTGAGACAAGTTGTTCTCTCCCTTCACTTAGTGTTACTCTCTGCTTCTCTGTAAATGTAGCCTAGCTTTTTCATCCTCCAGACTTATTAGGAAGCTGTATGACTGGCCTCCAGTTTGAATATTTAATTAACAAACCATAATAGAATTTATTCTCAGATAATTTAAAGTAATATGTTTATTAATTGAGTTTGCCTTTAGCAAATCATTTTGCCTGTCGGTGGTACTCTCTGTAGGCCTTTGTGGGTGGGTGTGGTGTGGGTGGATGGGTGTGGGAGGGTGGGTTGGAGTACACTCAAACCAGGGCAGTATGTGTGTATTCTGTGTAGCTGCTCATGGTTCCAGAGATATTTGGGCTTTAGCCATGTGTTCAATCTTATGCTGTTGGTAATCTCTACTTGTAACAACAAAAAAGGATAATTTGATACTTGACACTGGGTGAGTCCTATGTCCTCATGCTTAAGTACAGTTTCATGACTGACACAGCAGAATCCCAATTAAGATGTTTTGAGAAATAGGGTTTTCTGGTATCCTTCGTGCTAAGCAGAAAACCCCGTATGTTCATATGGATGCCACTGTTGGTTTCAGACCTCAGTGGTGAAACCCCTATCGCCAGTATATTAATTCATTTTCTTGCTTAAAGGTAATGAGGATGACAGATTTTTTTTTGTTTGATAGACAGTCTTGCTCTGTTGCCCAGCTGGAGTGCAGTGGTGCGATCTTGGCTCACTGCAACCTCTGCCTCCAAGGTTCAAGCGATTCTCCTGTCTCAGCCTCCCAAGTAGCTGGGACTACAGGTGCACGCCACCATGCCCAGCTAAGTTTTGTATTTTTAGAAAAGATAGGGTTTCACCATGTTGGTCAGGATGGTCTCGATCTCTTGACCTCATGATCTGCCCATCTTGGCCTCCCAAAGTGCTGGGATTACAGGCTTGAGCCACTGTGCCCAGCCAACAGATCTTTTAAAGAGAATTCTGTGTCTTGTTTAGAAGCTTGGGGGCATGAATATCCATTTTTATCATATAGGTCTCTAGGGGTAGAAGATAAAGGATAATGGGTCTAAGTCTGTATTATGCATAGGTTGTACTCTCCAAAGAGAAGATTGTGCTGTATGATTGAGTTAATTAAGGAGTCCAACTGATTGGATTACCTCTGGTTAATTGAAGTTTTCCTATGCTTTAAGTTACAATGTTTGAAATGGCTTCCAGGTTTAAACTGGGCATAATGTACATGCCAGTCATTTGCAGAGGCAAGCCCCAATTTCTGGGTGCTCATGCCATCCTGGTTGCATGGGGACTTTGGGCTCATTCTGTAACATTCTTAAATCCTGCCTAATGGTCTCTACTTAATTTTGTGGATGAAGCTCTTGCAGTGGATTCATTGAAGGCAAGTTGAGTTAAAGACTCTTCCTCTTCCTTCTTTTGCCATCATTTGCTCCCCCCTCCCCTCTCTCTTGTTTTTGTCTCCCCTTCTCTTCTCTCATTCACTGTCAGGAAAGACTACCTTTGAAGGGACAATTCTGTACCGAGCTGCACCGGGAAAGACGGAGGGCCACAGACGCTATTACAGTGAGTGACCTTAACAGCAGAAGGCATTTGTAAAGATAAGATCTGGATACTTGTGTTTTTTGATGCAGCTGCCCTTTCCTGAGCTGCTCATGCTTATGCCAAGTGTATGTGTGAATTTCTGATCCAAGGACATGGACTTATTTGTCTAAGATAAGTGCCATCTCCTTGGTGTGTGCTAAGGAGCATTCCCAGCACCAGCCCCTGGCGCTTTTGTTTGCTTTGTGCCTCTATTATGTATGTGATATGTGTGCATGAACCATACGTGCAGACAAAGGAGCAGTAGCATTTGTCATGGCATATGTATTCGTACCAGTATCTCTGGGCTTCTGGGGTGGTGTAACATGGCTTCCTGCAGAGATGTCAACCTCTCATGGTTATTGCTTTTTCCAAGTGGGTCATTGAAAACCAATAAACCCTTTTGTCATTGTGTGGTTCAAAGAAGTAAGAATTTGGCATGAAAATCTGTGCCAGAAATGGCGTTTTGCTTTGCTCACTCAGCCAATCACCACATGGCAGACTTTTTTTTTTTTTTAGTAGGACCAATGTGTAGCCTTTTGTGTTGTGAAATAAGGCTGCAAAAAGTTGAAGGGAAGGAGATGAATGAGATGCCCTTAGAATGGTTCTTGCCACATAGTAAGCTCTATCCATGTGAGTGTTAAATTAAAAATCGATAAAAACGGCTCATGGATCTCAACTGATCAATGCCGGAACACTGGGTACATTCCAGAAAAGTGGACAGTTAAAGGACTGTCAGAAACAAAATTGAGGAGGCTTTGTTCTTTTTTTCCCCACCTTGAAGGAAAGCATCCACCTTAGTTTCCATATACACGTATGCATACATACATATGTGCATGGATATGATGAGAGAGAAGGTTCAGACATGAACAACAGAGCCATGCTTCACAAACTGGAGTCAAATTTATTTTTCTTGTCACTCCACCATGGGAAGATGCATGGCCCTACTACATATGACCTCACTACACATGCAGTGTGCCACCTGTGCCTCAATGTGGGAGTTTGACAGCACTTAGATTGCTCTGTGTCCTGTTCATTTAGGTGACTCCCACCACCAACCATATGTCTGGAAGTTATACCAGTGCACACTGTTAAAACAGTAAAGCATTGCTCCAGACACACATACTTTCTGTACTTCTCTCACCACTGCCTACCTGTAATGAGCCCTTCATGAACTTGCCCCCATCCACAGTCCACACTCTGGGTTGTACCACCCAAAAGTGTCACCTGACATTCTGGACATGACATGGGGACATTTTGTGGGATAACATGTATGATGGGCACGAGTCACTAAAAGTTGGAGCACCAAATGAACATGAAAATGAAAAGTCACCTTTCTTTTCTTCTAAAGGGAAGGAACTAGATTTTGAATTATTTCACCAACACAGATAGTTAGATGTTTAATTTATATACTTAAAAGTGATAGAACCAGCCTGTCAGAATTTCTGGAAGAAAAATCTGTGTTTCCTTCCCGGGCCATGCTTGTATGGTTGAATGACTGTGCAGCCTCTCCCTATGTAATGTAGAGTATTTGTTACGATGATTAGTATAAACTTATTAAGATGAGCCCGGAAGACAGCAAATCCCCAAAACCAGAAGCTCAGTGAAGTGAGGATGGCATTAGCTGAAAATATTATGGTTCTAGCTAATGATGAATGATAGAAGAACCTTTCAAATTCTTCTCTTTGAAGAACTAAAATACACTTGCCCTAATCTGTCTGCCCTGCTGCCTTCTGGTGGTGATGGGGAAGTGTGCTGAGGAAGTGGGGTGGTGATGGTTTCCTTCCACTAATTGTTTCTTTATTTCACCTTCAAATGGCTCTTTCCAAGCCAGAAAGGAATATACAAGCCATTTATCACATAGAATCCATATGCAAAATGAGAACATATTAAGGGGGAAATGGCACAATATTTAGACTCCAAAATTATACTCCAGCAGGGATATTTGCAAAAACAATGAACAAATAAACACACGAATGGATAGCTAATTGGGGGAGGGTTCTTGATGTTTACACACTCTAATCCTGTCCTGTGAATTGCGGCTGACCCCGTTGTTGTGGGCTGTTTCTCATTCAGTCCTGTGTTCTTGCTCACAAATCCTGGTTTTCAGTTAATTAAAATGTACACCAGGGATCTTCCTCCTCCCCCACCCTTTTGGCTTAAAAATACCATTTTATGGAAAACAGCAGCAACGACAAACAAAACCATTGTTTTAAGGATTTGATTTTGAAACGTGTTAGCAGTTTATAATGACCTTTCTACATTTTGTCTGTTTTCATTTAACAGTTTCTTCCTGCACTGAGACTTCCTTATTTGAATGACTTCAACATTTTATGAGATTTATGTGAGCAAGTATTTGGTGTATCATTCTTATGGACTAGGAGGCCACCTTACCTGTAGGAAGATAAGGCACAATTGGCTAATAGAGAACAACATTTGATGGCGTACTTTCATTTCAAGGGCATGGTTATGATCAGAAGATGTAGTAAATGTTCAGGAGCTATTCTACACATCTAGAGGCTTTCAGAGATGGGTTAATGACAGAGTTTAGTATTCCATAAAATATTCTTTGAATCCTCCCCTTTGATGGCATAATTGATATACTGACCATCAAAGAAAGAAAGTACACCCAGAAATTAACTAGATACAAATAGGCTCTTCCTTTTAGGAACATGATTGTGGGCAGAGCCTGGGGGAAAAAGAATATGGGGAGGTAAGTGTCCATATTGTCTTGCTGATAACTATTTTATGACTGTAAACACATGCCACAAAAGGTCCAGGGAAGAGTGTCCTGTCCCCAGTGTTCTTCTTAGAAAGGGATTCAGCTTTGGGAAAACAATGGTGTTTAAGGGAGAGAAGAAGGGCTGTAGGTTTGGGGGATGCTGGCCTCTGGGAGGGCGGCTTCCTTTCCCTCTTTAACAAGTGATCATCTTGCTGGTGAAACCATCTTAATGTCAAGTTTGGTTTAATGCTTTCCTAGAGAAACATGTCTGCATGTATTTATTCCTTGTGAAGCCATCCAAAAAGATTTAATTCTTTGGCAGTTATTATTTTGTGTGGTTTCTTTAATTGCTAATTTGTTTAAATGGCTTTTAGCTTTACAGTTTCCCTTTGGGAAATGTTACTTTCATTGCTAATTGCTAATTGACATGAGTCATAGAGATTGGAGGTACAGTATGTGGTACTGACTGGGTGGGGAGGCGACGAGGTGGATGGGAAGGGTTATTATTGCACAGGCTCTGGCAAAACAAATTTGGATCAAAACCAGGCTCCTGGCTAAAGAGGGGTGAAATTTCACATGTACAAAGATATTTGCTTAGAATGCTTAGAATTAGATTTTCTAAAAAGTTGTTTTGATTCATTTCTTAAAAGTTAGGGGTAGGGAGATCAAACAAAACTCAGAGCCAGTCAAACTACTCAACACACTGAATACAAAAGCCTAGTGCAAGTTTTCCTGTGCCCAGTAACACTTATAGAGATGGTTCCTGGCTGATTGTGAAGTTCTTCCGGGCTCTGACTGATTTCTGAGCTCTCTCTCCCCATCCCCACTCTTGACAGGTTTAAGGGAAACCACAGGCTCCGAGAGTGATGGGGGTGACTCAAGCAGCACCAAGTCTGAAGGTGCCAACGGGACAGTGGCAACCGCAGCAATCCAGCCCAAGAAAGTTAAAGGAGTGGGATTTGGAGACATTTTCAAAGACAAGCCAATCAAACTAAGACCAAGATCAATTGAAGTAGAAAATGACTTTCTGCCGGTGGAAAAGGTATGTTCGACAGTTTTTGTTTGATTTCAACATAATGTGGAATATCCAAAAGTATGTCGTGGGGTTTGGTTCCAGAAGCTTCCAGTTTCTCTTTTAGGGTTTCCATGTCCTCATGTACTAGCTGTTTGTCCTATCTCCTTTTTCAGCTCTCCCTCTATGTGGGAACAACTTCCCTCAAATGGCTCATGCTCTAGTTTGCTGCTTCCTTTCTTACTGATCTCTCTAGGGAACACTTCTCAGGATGACTTTTGAAATAGACCAGCACTTCTCTATCTGCTTTCCAGAAAAAACCCTCATTCCTGGACTCACCTAAGTATGTGACCCTCACACTTTTCAGACACTGGGCAATGCCTCTCCTCTTTTTGTACATTTCTCTAGTGCTTTGTGCTTGGGTGTGCTGACTGTGAAGGAATTGTGCACCTTTTCTCTAAGAGTAAGGTGGAGACAATTTCAGACTGTTGAAAGGAGTTCTCCCATGTGCATGATGGAGATGGCTTCTGCTGTGACTCCCTGGGTTGTTCACTTCAGGAAGCTGGCTGTTTCCTTCCACCTCTGGTTCTGGGCTAGTGAGAGGCAGGCACCATATTGCTGCTGAGTACGCGGTTACCACAGCAACACACCCAGAGCCCTTGAGCTTGTGGCTGTGGGTGATGTGTACTGTGGTATACTTCTAAGCATTGTAGCCTTGCTTAGGAGTTGATAAATACCATGGAATTTTCCAAATTATAATAAGCTACCCTCATGCTGTGCTTAAGGAATGTTTGTTAATTCGATTTATTGCTGAAATTTTTGCTTTGACAAGTTTGTGCCAGCAGGTATGAGGAATGAGGTATTGGCAACCTCTCTAATGCAGGTTTATGGGTGGCTCTTAAGTGTTTTTTTTTGGGGGGATGGGATAACATTTTAAAGATTGCATCATCTTCTGCAGCTGTAGGACTTCCACCCCTCCACTGGCCCTCAGCAACCTTGCCCAGTGTCATCATGCGTTAGAAACAGAATCTGAAAAGGAAACTTTTCAAACACGGAATCCCTCTAGAGATGAGTCAGGCAGAAAGGACAAATACCTAGAAATTAAAAACTGTTTCATTTAAACTCTTTTTTTTTTTTCAATGTTGGTTTCTTTGAGCCAGCATTGTTCCTTTCAGCAATCAATATATGATATTTTTTTTAAGATCTGAAAACTATCTAGTGTCCCAGCTCATGAGCTCACTCTGTTTCACACGGTCACATTCGGATTCCTGTAAACATTTACAAAAGAGCAAGTCCCCGTCTTGGAAAGGAACAATGGGTGTAGTTTTTCTTCATTTTATTCAAGTGATTGAAGTGAAAATGACCATTGACTCAGTCAGCAAACAGTTCATTCCTTTTGTTTGTTTTATGATTCTTGGCCAGACTGTGTGTGTGTGTGTGTGTGTGTGTGTGTGTGTGTGTGTGTGTGTGTGTTTCTCTTATTATTGCTATTAATATTTGTTTTAGCTGCCAATAATAAATTGAGTTACTGTCGATAGCAATGTCAGTGTCAAATATAATACTTCAGGTTTTTATCTCAGCACATTTCTTTCCTGAACCTCAGAGCTGTATGTCCAACTGCTTACTTACTTCAGTATCTCCACTCGAAGATCTTAAATTCATATCTGTTTGCCCAAACCTGAACTCATCATCCCCCCGCAACTACTCTACTCACAGTTTTTTCATCTCAGTTGAAGGCAGCGCCATCTCCCACTCCCGTTGCTCAGGACAGAAACCCTTGGGATGTCTCTCTTTCTCTCAGCTCTGCCTCCTAAATATGTCCACCATCCACCTATGTCTCATCGCTTCCAGTGTTCCTTAATAGGGCTTTCTGCCTCTCCCCTTCCCCCTACAGTTTAGTCTCATAAGCGAAGCCAAGGAGAACGTTTGAAAACCCAAGTCACATCATGCTACTCATCTGCTTACACCCCTGCCGTTGCTTTCCTGAGAACAAAAGTGGGACCCAGCCCTCCTTACTGCTGGGACTTCCTTCCACACTGCTCTCCCTTCACTTTCTTTGTTCTGGGTCCTTGCTCTTCCTCAGACATACCATGCACACTCCTACAGGGGGCATTTGCTGCAATGGTCTCCTCAGCCTGGGCACTCTGCATCTACCTGCCCACTTGGCTGCCTCCTTTTCCACTCTGCCATCTTAGCTGAAACCTCACCCCGTCCCCCTTCCAGTCACTACGTATTTTGTTCTCTGTGGCATGTCCGTCTTTTAACACATTTATTTTTGTTATATCTATCACTTATTTTGTTTACTGATCTACTGTATGTGCTTAGAACAGTGCATGGCACATTATAGGTGCTCAATAAATATTGTTGAATGAATAATCTTAAAATCTATATTGCTGCACTTTAGAGATTACAGACATCTCTAGAATGAGAATATTGGGTAAGATAATATAGCACTTGTGTAGTTGAAAATATATCAGTTGTATAGTTCACTGTACCTCTGTGAAGCAGAGAGTTGATTTATTGCATTGGTATAAGTGCCATGAAGTGTTAACCTCATCAGATATATATATGTGTGTGCGCATGTGTGTTGAACATCCCTAATCCAAAATCCAAAACGCTACAAAGTCGAAACTTACTGAGCCCCAACATGATTCTCAAAGTAAATTTTCACTGGAGCATTTTGGATTTCGAATTTTTGGATTAGGAATGCTCAACCTGGATGTATTCTGCTGATATTCCAAAATTCAGAAAGAAAAAAACCTGAAATCCAAAACACTTCTGGTTCCAAGCATTTCGGGGGATATTTGATTGTGTGTGTGTGTGTGTGTGTGTGTGTGTGTGCACGCGCATGTGCGCGCGCGCACACACACACATATTTGTGCATGCATCCTGATTCCTGATTTGTCTGCAGAATGAAACCATGTGCTGGAAGCTCCCTAAACCCATTTCTGATGTGGGGCCTCTGGGGAAAACATAAACTTTGCAGCCTGCTTTACTGGGTGTGGACAATTTTTACAACATCTAAGAGGATTTGAAACTATCTCCACCCCGTGTTGTTGGCGTCACAGATAGTTGCATAGATTTTGGATCCATCATGTTATTGTACAACCTGGCACAATAGCCAATAAGTATGATACTGTTTTATTAGCATGCAACCTGGTTTTCATCACTTTTGAGATGATTTTGTGTCCAAGATTTATGTTTAAGGAAGAAAGCTTCCTTTGAGAATTGAGCTCGCTGTTTTGATTTTTAGAAGCACAAATTGTATTTTGTGTGATAGCATTCAGTAGGTGAGGCTCAAGTAGGTCTCCTGCTCAGGCTGGGACAGTTGACCTGAAATGTCTGGCTTGATAACTTGGATGAGGGAAAAAGGGAATCTGACAATTATTAACAGCTGTGAGCATCATATTATACTTTTCGTTCAAGTTTGTGAAGTTTTTTTGTTTTTTGAAACAGAGTCTTGATCTGTTGCCTAGGCTGGAGTGCAGTGGCACAATCTCGGCTCATGGCAACCTCTGCCTCCCAGGTTCAAGCAATTCTTGTGCCTCAGTCTCCTAAGTAGCTGGGATTGCAGGCACACACCACCACAGCCAGCTAATATTTTTTGTATTTTTAGTAGAGATGGGGTTTCACAATGTTGACCAGGGGGATCTTGAACTCCTGACCTCAAGTGATCTGCCCACCTTGGTCTCCCAAAGTGCTGGGATTACAGCTTTGAGCCACTATACATGGCCAAGTTTGTGAAGTATTGAGATCTACTTTTCTGAGTCAGTAGATAATCTTGTGCTTATCTTATATTTTAATCTATATTACCCTACCCAGAGTTAATGATTAGATTATATACCAGGAGAGATATTGTTTAACATCCCTCCACCAACTGTGAATAGATAGATAGTTCATGTAGGTATTCTTGCTTCTCTTATTAAGCTATAAGAAAGGATTCCATTTATGAATCTTTTAAATACCACCAAGTGGGTATGTCTCCGAATGATTTGTTTAATGTACCATTTAGCTGAAATATTTACAGCTGAGATGATTTAATGTTTGGGACTTGGTTCCTGTAGTCCAGAAGATGAAAGAATGGGGCATAGAGGAGACACTGATCATGAATTGGTATTTGTTGAAACTGGATGGTGTATACACTATTTTTGTGTATGTTAGAAATTTCCCTTGATAAAAGGTTAAAAGGAGAAAAAAAAAAGAACCTTGGAGAAACATGTCCCATTTAAACTAAGCTCAGATGTAAATATGTTCTGTATCAAAGTACGGCTAAAGAGGAACCAAATTAAACCTTAGAAAATTATAGGGCCATAGTACCATTGTCCTAGCTGATTGACCTTGACAAAGTCAGGCTCAGCTGGCCCATCTGTGAAATGGGAATACTTTTTTTTTTAACCTATCCTCCCTCACAGAACTTAAAAAAGTACCTGAAAATACTTTCTAAATTATAAATATGACTCATTTCAGCTAGTGTGTATTGAGTGCTCACTAAGTATGCTCAGTATTGAGGATACAGTGGTAAAGGAGACCAGGTCACTGCCCTTGGGAAGCTACAGAAAAGTAAATAAGCAATAATAATAGAGTATAGGAAATACCATAGTCAGGCTGAGAACACAGTGTTATACTGTAGAAGCCCTCAGGCATGGCAGGAAGTGGTGAGTTGTTACGGAGGCTGGGAGGTGTGTTTTCGTTCATGTGTGTGTGTACCAGCTTCCTACAGGAAGTGATATTTAGGCTAAAAACCATGGGTCCAATAGGCATAGAGTTACTAAGTGGGGAGAGTAACATCTATAAATGTCTTGAACAGGGAAAGAGATAGTACAGATGATGTATAAAGGCTCCAGCAGGAGGTGGGGAAAAAAGCAGGGCCCAGATCATGAAGAATCTTGTGAGACTTGTTAAGGAGTTGGACTTGATCTTGAGAGCAATGGGAAACTATCAAAGTGTTTTAAGCAAGAGAGTAACATGATCAGATAGGTGGTTTAGAGAAAGTATTCCAACTGTGGTGTGAGGAGTGGATTACAAAAGACAGGGTGACTAAAATTTAGAAGAGAAGTAACAGAAACATGTTGGCTTTCCTGATAAATAGCCCCCCACTCCAAATCTAGGTTCTAAACCAGTTAATTAATTAGATGAGTGAATGAATAATCAAAATATTAATTTTGCTGTTTTTTTTTCAGTATAGATATCCAGTTGACCTAGCACTGTTTATTGAAAAGATGGTCCTTTCTGCACTGCACAGCCCTATCACCCTAGTCATAACCTAAGTGGCTATATATAAGTGGGCCTATTTTTGGACTCTGTTCTGTTGGTCTGTTTGCCATTGTACCCATTCTGTGCTGCCTGGATACTTATTCCTCTTTAAGATTACCTAAGCTATTCATGGCCCTTTGCATTTTAATTTAAATTTTAGAATCAGTTTGTCAATCCCCCATCATAAAAAAAAAAAAAACCCTCCTGGGATTTTGATTGAGCTTGCATTGAATCTATAGATACTTTTGATGACAATTGGTACCTTTCCAGTTCATAAACATGGTATATTCCTCTATTTGTATGGATCTTATTTTATTTTGTGAAATGTTCTCAAGCTGAACACGTATGATTTGTGATCTCTCTGTATATATGTTATATTGGAATGTCATTACTGATGAAGGCAAAGTTGGAAGATACAGATTAGTGTGAGAGACAAATGGGCCTGCCAGCTGATTCTCAGAATTAGACAGATTTGCCCACACAATCTCAGCAACATTGGACTAATTCAGGCCAATGTGAAATAGAAGGACCTGCCCCTTGGGGAACAGCAGAGAAAGCTAACTTCCAAGAGGAGGAAAGAGAAGAGCCAAGCTGAGCACGCCCAGTTTATTTTTCTTAAATTCACCTAACAGATAAGTAATTTCACTCTCCCAGGGGAGAATGCGTAAAGGGGCAGAGAATGGCAGGAGTTTCCAGTTGTGTCCAGAGAGTGTCCATTTGGATTTCTTTTCGTAGAAGGAAGCATCAAGGTAACGGATGTTCAAACAGTTTGAACTATGGAGAGAAATGGATGGTTTGGGGAAATATTTTGAAGATAAAATCAAGTTTGACAGTATGTGGGGGATAAAGGAGAGGGAGGACTTAAAGATGGTGCCTTGGGCAACTGGCTTAAGCAGCTGAGTGGATGGTAGTACTGTTTCCTGATTAGAAAACACTGGAGAGAGAAGATACTTGGGAAGGAAGGACATGGGTTAGACTAGCTGGATTTGGAAGTTCTTGTGGGCCTGTATCAAGTAGAGGCATCCAGCAGGCAGATGGCTAAATAAGTCTGGTGATTGGAAGAGAACTGCAAATGTAGGTTTCAGAGTCATCAGCCTAGAGATTGTATTGGAAGACTCTGAGCAAGAAGGCAGCCCAGACAGGATTGTAGTCTTATGAATACAGCTGGTACCTCTGTCTCCCACCTGTGGACCTGAGAGGGAATTTCCTCATCAGGCTATTTCCCCATGACCCAGCCTGGCCCTACTCTTTTTTTCTAAACTCCTTCCCTTTTTATGAGTCACTTAGATGATCATTTCTGACCAATCACTTAGGGAAAGGAGTGTCAGTTATTACACATGGATAGGTAAGTTACAGATACTTGAGTGAGTCTCAGGACCTAACCTGACATGGCTTTATATTGAATAATGCTGGCTTTTTGGTGCCAGCTCATTCCATGCCCTAGCCCTTTAGGCACTACTAGTCTTAGCCCATTTAATTATTGGAAAAACCAGTCATTTTTGCCTTGCTGGAAAAGAAATTTCTAAACTTCATGGTTTACCAGGTTGGTTGTTTACTGGATTCCCTACGGAGAAATCTTCTTTCCCATGGTCTTCCTGTCTTAGCTGATTTCTATTAGTGATTTCTGACATCTCTTTCTTGAATTTTATCTACACTTTCTAGAAGACGTTGTGTTTGTGACAGTCTCTTTTTCAACTCTTGTCATCTTGAATCTCATTTATAGAATTATAGTCACCCAAATTAATGCCTTTATGGTATCAACATTATAGCTCTTACTTGTGACAGATTATTAGAATTAAAATTGTATATAAATAAGAGTCACTAATCAAGTTTTAAATTAGCCATATTACAGTAAGAGAATTTAAATATTTTCATGCATATCTCAGGTAGTCTTTTTTTTGTTTCTAATTTTTGCGGGTAAATAATAGGTATGTGTATTTATGGGGTACATGAAATATTTTGATACAGGCATGCACTGAGAAATAAGCACTTCATGGAGAATGGGGTATCCATCCCCTCAAGCATTTTTCCTTTGAGCTATAAACAATAAAATTATACTCTTTAAGTTATTTTAAATTGTACAATTAAGTTATTATTGACTATAGTAACCCGGTTGTGCTACCAAACAGTAGGTCTTATTCATTCTTTCTGGGTTTTTTTGTACCCATTAATCATCCCCACCTCCCACCCAGCCCCCACCCAGGTAGTCTTTTTATCCATTCTAATAAAAACTTATTAAGCTGTATACTCATATAAAATTAAAACCTGACAATAAAGTGATAATCTTAGTTCCTTAAAAATGAGAGATCTATGTCCTAATCCTTTGAAGACTAGAAATAAGCTCTGGAGACCTCCAGAAGCTAATGAGATATACTCTTTGACTAATTAAACACAAGAATCAAAACCTTGTTGTGATTATCTGAGACCTAGAGTATTGGCTGTCCCTCATTTTGGTTGAAAAATAAGATTGTGTCTCTTGAGTTGTTGGAAAACCTGTGGTTTTTAATGAGCAGATGGTGTTAAGATGCCCACTGGTTGCTTGGGTTGAATGAAGTGTTCGAGATTTCCGGACTTTTTGGCTTTTCTCTCCCCAGAGTGTCTCTGTTTTGTTTTCTGATCTGGAAAAAGTAAGGAAGGAGGAGGGGAGTTAGTAGGGAAAGGGAAACAGAAACAGTGAACCAGTATTACAGGATTATTCTTTGCCATGTTGGGTGCTGCTTTCTGTTTTATATATGTTTGACATGAACTTTCGAAAACACTCAGCCTAGTGTATTTTCCAAGAAATATTTAGTTGCAGCCAGACTGTCACCAAGAATCATATTCCCAGAAGGTTTTCAAATTGTGTTTTTAAGAGTATAGTGGTTGGCTGGGCGCAGTGGCTCACACCTGTAATCCCAGAACTTTGGGAGGCCAAGGCAGGCAGATCACAAGGACAGGAGATCGAGACCATCCTGGCTAATACGGTGAAACCCCGTCTTTACTAAAAATACTAGAAATTAGCCGGACGTGGTGGCACACGCCTGTAGTCCCAGCTACTCAGGAGGCTGAGGCAGGAGAATTGCTTGAACCTGGCAGGTGGAGGTTGCAGTGAGCCAAGATCACGCCACCGCACTCCAGCCTGGGTGACAGAGTGAGACTCCATCTAAAAGAGAAAAAAAAAAGAGTATAGTGGACATGGAGGACAGGTAGCCCAGATTCACATCTCAGCTCTGCCTCTTCCTAGGACAAGTTACTTAACTACTTAGTGCTTTTGATTCTTCATCTGTAAAATTAGAGTAACAAGAGAATCTATCACAAAGGGTTGCTGTAAGGATTAAGTAATATGTAATGGTTAGAGAAGTGCCTGGCACATAATAATCACTTGATTACTGTTAGTTATTATTCTTCTTGTTTTTACTGTTATTAGAGTAGAAAGAGTACCTATAAATGACAGTACATTTTCCAAGGTTATTTCTTTAATTTTTTTTTTTTTTTTTTGAGGTAGGGTCTTGCTCTGTCACCCAGGCTGGAGTGCAGTTGTGTGATCTCGGCTCACTGCAATGTCCGCCTCCCGGGTTCAAGTGATTCTCCTGCTTCAGCCTCCCAAGTAGCTGGGATTATAGGTGTGTGCCACCATACCCAGCTAATTTTTGTATTTTTAATAGATACCAGGTTTCACCATGTTGGCCAGGCTAGTCTTAAACTCCTGACCTCGGGTGATCCACATGCCTTGACCTCCCAAAGTGCTTGGATTACAGGCATGAGCCACTGTGCCTGGCCTCTTTAATTTTTTATTATGGAAAATTTCAAACTCCAAGAAGTAGAATTGAATTTTGCTATGTCCATGTTAGCTGTTTGTTTCACATCACCAAGTCTTAAATGTCAGCCACTAGAAAGTAAGTGCCATAATTTGGGACCTTGTGTGTGTTTGTCACCATT
Source organism: Cacajao melanocephalus (assembly GCA_963573385.1). NCBI lineage: Eukaryota > Metazoa > Chordata > Mammalia > Primates > Pitheciidae > Cacajao > Cacajao melanocephalus. Next base: position 15,680 of record CAUYLG010010779.1, on the reverse strand, counting down.
ATATTTACAATTCATGAAAATAGTTGTTAAACGATAGTTGGCCCTCAGTAAATATTTGTGGACGGGATGAATGAAGATAATGTGTTTTGCTAATCCAATTCTGTTTGGGATCTGCTTGTGGTCTAGCTAAGATTCACTCTTCCACTTGTTTATTAATTCACCCACTCATTCATTCATTCATTCATTCACTCACTGAAGCTTTATTGAATGTCTTTTATGGATCAGCAGTGGTAGCTCTGGGATTTACATGTAAATGAACTAAGGGGTGGCAATCCATTGGGAAAGGAATTGGCTAAATGGCATGTCTAGATGTATTTGCATAGTAAGTGCAGTTTTTTTTACCTGACGGGTTATTTATTTGGGGTGAAGTAGGTCTGATGTGGTTAGTTGGAATGGAATTAACACTTCCTGCCCCAAGTCACACCTTGAATCAGCTGTCATATACAGGCTTCTCATTTAATGCTTTGGATTGTCCCTATATTGGAGAGAAGAGGGTGTGTATAAAAGTCATTATAATGTAAGGGGAAAGAATAGCAGAGGCATATCCAAAGCATCAATGAGAATAGAAAGGAAGAAACTACTAACTTTCCTCCAGGTCAAGAAGGAAGGGTTGGGGTATCCTGGATCTCTTTTTAAGGAAAATGATATTTGAGCAAGATGTTAAAAGATGCTGGGAATTCGTGGTACTAGCAGTGTGAGTGTGGACAAGGAGAGATAGCATAAGTATGTTGAAGGAAGAGGTGGATTGGGCTGGGGTGCAGGAGCCATGGTGGTGGTTGTGGTGGTGGTGGTGGTGGTGGAGGAGGTGGGCAGCTGAAGGGAAGGAGGTGCCTCTTCCTGTAGGGCTCTGCCAGCCCTCTCACAAGCTGCCCTTCTTCTGGGTGGGCTGGCAAGTTGGTGAAGGAGTTCAGTTGGGCAGCAGCGTGATCAGATTTAAACTTTAGAGAGATAACTGAGGAGGTGCTGAGGAATGTGGACTGGAGATGGGAGAGGAAGTAGCTGGGAGACTTGCCAATCCTGGGGCTCCGTGGTTGATGACTAATTGGCCAGGCACCAGGAACTTCTAGTAGCTCTTGGAAAGGGGCAGATGGGCCCACCTCATGCACACTCTTTAAGCTGGATCACCGTTGCCTGGGTTGGCAGCAACATTGACAAAAGAGCCAAGTTTCCTTTCAAAGAACATTCTTTTGTGTATTTTGGGAATGAAAAAGCCAGGAGTCAGCATTCTACTATCTTCATTAATAGATAGGCTAAGAAGATAGAGACAATTTTTAAAAATTAAATTGAGAAGGCCTTATTAAATAGATTTACATACATATACATGGGCATAAACATGTATAACTATAAATCACACAGACATGTTTATATATACATACACATTCAGTAGATTTATCTTTCTAATTAGTTTTTTAATCAACTTCTAATTTTAGAGTAGTTTTAGATTTATGGAAAAGTTGTGAAGATAATAGAGTTCCCACATACGTCACACCCAGCTTCCTCTCTTGTTAACATCTTGCATTAACATGGTACATTTCCTATTATCATTTCTTTTCTGAGACGAGTCTCACTCTGTTGCCCTGGCTGGAGTGCAGTGGCATGATCTCAGCTCAGTGCAACCTCTGCCTCCCGAATTAAAGCAATTCTCCTGTCTCAGCCTCCCGACTAGTTGGGTTACAGGCACTCGCCACCACACCTGGCTAACTTTTGTATTTTTAGTAGAGACAGGGTTTCACCATGTTGGCCAGGCTGGTCTTGAACTCCTGACCTCAAGTAATCCACCCACCTTGGCCTCCCAAAGTGCTGGGATTACAGGTGTGAACTACTGCACCTGGCCCCTATTATCATTATTGACTAATGTCCATGCTTTATTCCAATGTCCTTAGTTTTTATCCAGTGCCCTTTTTCTGTTTCAGGATCCCATCCAGAATACCACATTTAGTTTTCTCGTCTTGTTAGGCTTTAACAGTTTCCCAGACTTTATTTTTGATGACCTTGGCAATTTTGAGTTTTGTAGAATGTCCTTAAATAGGCATTTGTCTGAAGATTTTCTCATGAGTGGATTGGAGTTGTGGGTTTTTGGGAGGATGGCCACAGAGGTGAAGTGTTCTCATTACATCATATTAAGTCTATATTTATTGCTATAGATGTTAACCTTAACCTTAGTCACCTTGGCTGACTTAGGTGTTAGGTTTCTCCACTAGAAAGTTCTGGTTTTTTTCCTCTTTCCATACTTGACTCTGGAAAAAGGGTACTTTGTGCTCCTCCCACTTAGAGTGGGGAGTCTCACTCTACCTCCTTGAGGGAGGGATATCTAAAGAAATAATTTAGAATCCTTCTAAAGAAATAATTTAGAATAAACAGGAGGTTTATTCTCTCCATCCTAGTTGGGTTTTGATAAGATGATTTTTTTGTCTGTTTTCTGAATTCCAAATGTTAATTCTGTAGCACTTGTATTATATTTGTCATTTGCCACCTAGCGACATCACCTATGTTTGTGTGCCTGTGTGATAAGTGAACAGATTTATGTCTTATTTACCCAAGGAGATTGTAAATTTCTTGAGGACTGGGACAGCATCTTATTTAAAGCCCCTTACAGAGTTGGATACTGTGCAGGCAGTTAATAAATAGTAAGCAAATGGTTTTTAAATTAGTTTAATTAAAAATTTAAATATTAACCATAGTTAATTGAAACAGGTCATCAAAGTCTATGAGAAATGTGGTAAGATGAGGATACTGTTTACTTGGCATCCTGATTTGTGAAATTGTCCTGAACTTGTAATTGTGGCTAATATGACATTTACTATGTGCCAAGCACTTCTGTAAGTAATTTACATATATTATTTAGTCTTCCAGACAGCCCTATAAGTTGGTGCCATTATCCCCATTTTATAGATAGGGAAACTGAGACGAACGAAGGTTTAGTAAGTTGTTCAGGATCACAAAGATGGGAAGTAGCTCAACTGGGATTTTGATCTCAAATACTCTGGCTCCAGAGTTTTGAACTCTTAACCACTGGGCTGTAGATTCATTGAAGTGGTGATTAAAATGGTGTCTCTTTGGGAGGAAAGAACAAGATCGTGATTTAAATATTTCATTCCAACCTGCTAGGATACTCCTGATGACATGGCAGCAATCTTGCTGTATTTTTCCTAGGGGAAGTATTTCCATAAAGCCACGGCTATTTTTCCTTCTTCTGTGTGTGTGTGTGTGTGTGTGTGTGTGTGTGTTTATGAGTAATTTTTGTGTAGTGCATCTAATTGTATTTCTTTAAAATATAGGCATGTTCATGATTAATATGTCATATACAGACTATATTCTAGATATCTCTCACTCTCTAGCCATATGATCTGTTGAAAGATAGTGGGCTTTTTATTTCTTCTCTGGCATTTTTAAACAGAAGTGGTCACTAGGTCTTGCCAAATAAACACTCCCTCAGTGTGTTTCTTGTTGGAGTGGTCACACCTGGGGGCCCCAGGAGGGAGCCTAAATTTCAGCAGCAATGCAGGCGAGGGAGAAGGACTTCTTTCGAAGCCACCCAAGCCATAAATCGGTGCTGGCTTCCTGAACCATAAACAAATGCGAGCTTTGTTCTCCCCATTCCTCATTTGGTCCCAAGTATGACTCAGGGTTAGGCTGGGTCCTCAGGCTCCGTGCTGTTGGGAGGAAGTGGGAGGATTCCAGGGGTGTTCTGGGACCTTTTCAAACTGAAGAGAGGAGGCTGGCTGCATGATGGGAGAAGAGGTATTTCTTTCTTTCCCTCTTTCCGTCTTTTTCCCTCTTTCCCTTTCTTTCCTTTCTTTCTTTCTTTTCTTTCAGAGTTGTAATAAATCCCCTTAACTTGTATCTTAACTGTATATAACATTTGGTATCAAGACTGGTAATGGGTTTGCATTAGTGGGCTGAAACATTGTGTGTGCCAGCTGGGATCCCACGGAGGGGAGCTATGGATAAGCTAAGGGGAAACCTACTGAGTATACAGATTATTTGCTAAAGCTGAATGTTATTCTGGAGCTATTTAGCTGTTTTAATCCCTCCCACTTTGGTCAATTTGGCCATTAATTTTCACAGATGTTTGCAATCTCTCTGTGTCTTGGGTTTTCATGTGCTCATACTGCAGAGACAAATTTAGATGGGCAATTTGCACAAGCAGTAACTGTTACACCATGTCACAGAGATGTTTAGCAATTACAGATGTTTGTTCAGTAAACAAATCCATCTTGCTTTTCAGGTTAGCTTAGCAGAGAAGGGTATGTCCATGCAGAGCAAGCCAGCTGTGGGGCATTTCACTCTTTAGGGGCACGGACTTTTCGAGTTTTCCTTGTGAGTGGAGAAGCTGTGAGTGGTGACTTCTGGGTGCTATTGAACTGCTTTTTTATGATACAGGTAAAGATATTTGGCTAGTTTTGTAGTGCTGGGCATTTATAGGTATGTACTCATGTATAGAGAAAAATAAAGACACTAAATTATTTTGATTTTCTAAAAGTTTGCTAGTAATAAGTAGTCTTGTTTTTTTCTGTGAGTTGTTCATATTTGTCTACCTAAAAGCAGAAGTCTGTCATTTTCCAAACACAAAATTCCCTAAACCACAGGATAAGTAAGGCTTACAGTGTGTCATATGTCTTCTATATCCCTGTCTCTCATTGAAAAAAATTTTTAAGGGGGGAATTGATGAGGTCTATAAAATATGTCCCTTTATGTCTTTTTCTGTTGGCTTTAACTTATACTATCTTCAAAATTGCAAAAAAAGAAGTAGCGTGGCGAAAAGGAAACACAATGTTTTAACATATTTTAAGAGTAGGGGAACTTCTTGAAAGGTTTTTTTCTTTAATGGCATCTGTTGCTTGCCTAGAAAGGAGGACAGATGCAGATATATGAGGAGAGTGCAGTTAGGGGTTGGCTAGAATAAAAATATACTCATCGACAATGACTTGAGAGGATTTTCATAGGGAAAGATATCTTACGTTTGCTGATCTTATTGCTGGATGTCTTTGTTCTGAGTTCTGATCAGTAGAAATCTGAATGAGGTATTTATATGCAAAATTAAGATGGTGACTCTTCCTTGGGGAAATGAGTGAAAGCATGAATGACTGTAAGATGTGAAAAATATGGAAAAGTCTCAGCAGCTAGGACCTGGAGATGGGAGAGGAAAGGAAGCCCCTGGGGGGCCTGACAGGTTCTGCCTTGGCTCTGTGACATCTGAGCTGCTTGTTACACTGGTGAATGTTCCCTTAACCCTTTGCTTGTTTGTTTCTCAAAATGGAAATAGCTCCATTACTTCTCCCATTACAAAAGCTCTTTGCATTAATAATAATAATTCAAAGCTGAAGAATACAAAGAAATAAATAGAAATCACCCTCAGCTGGATGCAGTGGCTCATGCTTGTAATCCCAGCACTTTAGGAGGCTGAGGCAAGTGGATCACTTGAGGTCAGGAATTTGAGACTAGCCTGGGCAACATGGCAAAACCCCATCTCTGTGAAAAATATAAAAATTAGCTGTGTGTAGTGGCACGCACACCTGTAGTCCCAGTTACTCGGGAGGCTGAGATGGGAGGATCACCTGAGCCTGGGAGGTTGAGGCTACAGTGAGCTGAGATCACATCACTGCACTCCAGCCTGGGCAACAGAGCAAGACCCTGTTTAAAAAAAAAAAAAAAAAAGAAATCACCCTCAATGCTATCATTCAGGAACAACCATAGTTAACATTTTATGTGTATCCTTCCAGACTTTTTTTTTTTGAGGCAGAGTCTCACCCTGTTGCCCAGGCTGGAGTGCAGTGGCGCGATCTTGGCTCACTGCAACCTCTGCCTCCCAGGTTCTAGCGATTCTCCTGCCTCAGCCTCCTGAGTAGCTGGGACTGCAGTTTCTCGCCACCACCCCTGGCTAATTTTTGTATTTTTAGTAGAAATGAGACTTCACCATGTTAGCCAGGCTGGTCTCGAACTCCTAAATTCAGACGATCCACCCACCTCAGCCTCCCAAAGTGCTGGGATTACATGCTTGAGCCGCCACTCCTGGCCCCTTCCAGACCTTTTTTTTGAGCCTGAATATGCATGCAGTACACACATTACTCTTCATTAAATAATGAAGTCATATCAAATGTTGCCTGTTTTTAAAAACGTAACATACTATGGGACCCCTTTTTCTGTCAGATAGCCTCATGATATCCCTCAGGGCTACATCCATTGTAGAGATGCAGCACCATTTGTTGAAACAATCTCCCAAGGGTAACTATTTAAGTTGCTTCACCATTTTTAACATTATAAACAGCATTCTTATATATGCAGCGTTGTTTCCTTTCTGATTATTTTCTTAAGCTGAATTTTTTAAAGAGGAGTTTCTAGGTTAAAGATCGATTTAAGGACTGGGCGTGGTGGCTCAAGCCTATAATCCCAGCACTTTGGGAGGCTGAGGCGGGTGGATCATGAGGTCAGGAGTTCAAGACCAGCCTGACCAACATAGTGAAACCCTGTCTCTACTAAAAATACAAAAATTAGCTGGCCGTGATGGCACGCATCTGTAATCCTAGCTACTCAGGAGGCTGAGGCAGGAGAATTGCTTGAACCCAGGAGGTGGATGTTGCAGTGAGCTCAGATCGCACCACTGGACTCCATCCTGGGCGACAGAGCGAGACTCCATCTCAAAAAAAAAAAAAAAAAATCGACTTTCTGAATCCTACACACCTAACTTTACTTCCTGGTGGAAATCACGTAAAAGTTATATACACTCTTCCAGATGTGTAGAATTGGTTTTTTATTGTTGTAAAATATAACATCATAAAATTTATCACCTTTGCCATTTTATGCTTTGTTTTGTTTTTTGAGACAGAGTCTCACTCTGTCACCCAGGCTGGAATGCAGTGGTGTGATTATAGCTCACTGTAGCCTTGACCTCCTGGGCTCAAGTGGTCCTCCTGCTTCAGCCTCCCGAGTAGCTGGGAGTACAGACATGAGCCACCATGCCTGGCTGATTTTTTTTTTCTTTTGTAGAGGCAGGGTCTTACTATGTTGCCCCCAGACTGGTTTTGAGCTCCTGGCCTCAAAGGATTCTCTCACCTCAGCCTCCCAAAGTGTTGAGATTAAAGGCATGAGCCACTGTACCTAGCCACCTTAACCATTTTCAAGTGTGTAGTTCAGTGATATTAAGTACATTCGCTTATTTGTGCAACCATCATCACTATCCATCTCCAGAACTTTTTCATCTTGCAAAAATGAAACTCCATACTCATTAAACAATAACCTCCCATGCCTTCTACCCCTGACCTCTGGCAGCCACCATTCTACTTTCTGTCTCTATGAATTTGACTAGGTACTTCACATATGTGGAATCATGGGATATTTGTCCTTTTATGACTTAGTTCACTCAGCATGATGTCTTCAAAGTTCTTCCATGTTTGGCACATAGCAGAATTTCTTTCCTTTTTAAGACTGAGGTATTATTTTATTCTATGGATATAATGCATTTTGTTTATCAGTTCATCTGTTGTTGGACATTTCAGTTTTTTTCTATCTTTTGACTATTGTGAATAATGCTACAGTGTACATTGGCATACCAATACTTGTTTGAGTCCTTGCTTTCAATTTTTTTAGATATGTCTCCAGAAGTAGAATGGCTGGATCATATGGAAACTCCAATTTTAATTTTTTGGGTAATTGCCCTACTGTTTTCTACAGTGGCTGCATTGTTTTACATTCCCAACAGCAATGCCCAAGAGTTCCAACTTCTCCGTGTCCTCACCAACACTTGTTATTTTCTGTTTCTTTGTTTTGTTTTGTTTTTTTTGCTTGTAGCCATCCTAATGAGTATGAAGTGGTATCTCATTGCAGTTAGAGTTGGTATTCATGTTGCCTGTCACTAAGGAAGAAGGAAATTATTATTCTCATCTTGGAATGATGAGTTGGCAAACAGTCTTAGAATCACCGTTAGCTAGCTATCAGTCATGGAATCTTCAAGAGACTACAAATTGCTTAAAGGAGGAATACAGCCCCACTGTTCCCACAGCCCCAAAGAAAAAAATGAGTGGAGTACCCAGGTAGTTACTTGGTTTCAGAGGTTTAATGGTGACCAGGACTGCTGCTTTTCATGTCACCTCATCCAGTTATCTGAATCTATAGTCAAAGGTTTATTGGAGAGTAGATTTAAAACGATTCTTTTGAAAAAGATGAATTCCTCTTTTGTACAACTGTTATTAATAATTCTAAGTGATGTTATCTGATTGATCTTACATAGTGGATAACGCTAGTTTTCTGATTGATTTTTTTGTTCTCTTCACCTTCTACTCTGGAATTCTTTAGGGGTAGAAAATGAAAGTCCGTCCTTTACAAATTATTTGCTGGATTGTTTATATATTTAATAATTCAATTGGGCTGGGTGAGGTGGCTCACGCCTGTAATCCCAGGACTTTGGGAGACCAAGGCAGGTGGATCACAAGGTCAAGAGAGCAAGACCATCCTGGCCAACTCAGTGAAACCCCATCTCCACTAAAAAAAAAAAAAAAAAAAAAAGAATTAGCTGGGCATGGTGGTGTGTGCCTTTAGCCCCAGCTACTTGGGAGGCTGAGGCAGGAGAATCGCTTGAACCCAGGGGACGGAGGTTGCAGTGAGCCGAGATTGTGCCACTGCCACCAGCCTGGTGACAGAGTGAGACTCCTTCTCAAAAACAGTAATAATAATAACGATAATAATTCGGTTGGTAGCCTTTAGTGGCGTGTATTAAAGTCTAAGTATTTAGTTGTGACCCTCTTTTGTTCTTTACTTGTATTAATAATTGTTTTCATAATATTTATGTCTTGAAGCATGTAGATACATTTGATTCCTGAAATCCAAGGTTTTAAAAATTTGAGTGGCCATTAAAATTATCATGTCTTTGTACACAGCTGTCTTTTTCTCTCTAATATTCTCACTAGTTGTAAAATGATATTCTAGCCAACTGGGTTTCAGTGGGATGGAGTGAGTTTAATGCTGTATAAAAATTGGCAACTTTAAAAGAAACTGTCTAGCTTACTTTGACTGCATGGTGGTATGTCTTTTATTATATTCAAAGAATTTAGATCACAGAGATCAGTCAATCAGCAGCCTGTTTTGTACTTTTCTGTGGCATTGGAGGCTATTTAAAAGCTATAGGATGACAGCCTTATTCCCAGCTCAGGCTCTTAATGTTGGAGGCTAGATCCCAAATAAATGTATAGCCATAAATGCTGTAGAAACAAATGGAAACATCACAATAAGCTATACTTACACCTCTAATAGATATTTTTCTCTCTAAACTCGGTCTATAAAATGAACAATTCACAAAATAAAAGTGTGCTGGAATTGCCTCTAAAAGACACTTCTTTATTGAAAGGCCATTCTCAAGCCATTTTAGGAATGCCCTGTGATTCAGAAGTGTCACCTCAATTAAAGTTATCCTTGAACTCTTAGGAATCAAATAGGCATGGTTTGGTAAAGTGAAGGCAGAAAGTTCTTCTAAATACACTTACAAGTTGTATTTCTGTTTTGCTCATTTAAAATGAGGAAGGTAGAAATGCTGAAGATGGATTTACGGCCTCATTTTCTTTTTTTTCTTTCACTTGCTAAGAATTTTCACCCACCAGTGACTTTAATATGTTTTGCTCCGTTTGTTTTGGTAGCATCTGCTCAGTCTGTTCTTTTTATTTTGAATTCTTAGTTGAGTTCCCATTTTCTCTCTACTAGAAGCAGCTTTTCTGGAACTTCTTGGGTACCTTCTCTAGATTATTCACAAAGTTGATAACAAATGGAGTAATGATGTAAAAAGTGTCAATATTTTTAGATCCTAGAGTGGTCCAAAACTGTCCTCTTGATGCACTGTGTCTAGCATTGTCTAGTTACTGCATTAGAAGAGCAAGATGCCTTGTATATTTTACATGTCTCATTGTATGTTTAATTTCTTTTGCTTCAAACCGTATTACTCCCTTTACATTCAGGCATTGTTAGAAGCAGAGAAAGTAGACATACAGTACTGTTGTTTTTTCAATTCAGAAGAGGTTGAAACATTGTGAAGCTGGTAACTTTATGCCCACACATGGAAATAATCTGCCTGAGCAATACCTGTCACGATATCAATTTGCAGTAGAGGTGAGCAGACTATAATTCATGGACAACCTTGCTGAACTTTCCAGTGAAGGGTTATAGGATCTCTGACATTTTGGTATAATTTTTGTATGCAGTACTCAAGAGTTCAAACAACTCTAGTTTTCTATGACCTTCAGTCATAGGTCATGTGACAGGAAAGGAGAAAACTGGTCTGGATAAGAGATGAAAAGGGGTCTTGAGAAAATTCATGAGAAGCTGAAAGAGATACAGCTGGGTCAGGGAGTGATCATTGTTTCCAAGTAATAAAATTGGTTCTATTGGGCCATAGAGCAGCAGTATGTTTGTGCATAGCCCAACCCTGACTTTTCTCTAGTCCATCTCTGTAGCATTTGAAGATTGGGAGTTGATCATCTTGGCATGAAATTGAGGGGCTAGAAAGAAGTAGAGGTATCCTAGGGGATGATGACATAAGGCAATGAAGATGGTCAAGAAATTAGAAATCAGGAGTGGTGGAGAAACAGTGGTCATTGCAGCAGAGAGAGACAAGTAAATGGAGTCCATGAGGAAATACATTATGTAGAGTTTGACAGTTGACTGTTTTCTGGTATCTCTGGTGACTGAGAAAGAGGACCCCCATTGATTGATTGATTGATTGAGATAGGGTCTTGCTCTGTTGCCCAGGCTAGAGTGACATGATCATGGCTCATTGCAGCCTTGACTTCCCAGGCTTAAGCAATCCTTCTGCCTCAACCTCCTATGTAGCTGGGACTACAGGTGCACACCACCATGCCCAGCTAATTCTTAAATTTTTTGTAGAGATGAGTTTTTTCCACGTTGTCCAGGCTGGTCTGAAACTCCTGGCGCAAGTGATCCTCTTGCCTTGGCTTCCCAAAATGCTAGAATTACAGGCATGAGCCACTGTACCCAGCAGGGAGCCCCATTTAACTTGAAGCTTGGTGATCAGGTTGGAAATAATGGAGAAGTAGCCAATACTGAGGGTCGATAAACTTCATTGTCCTATGGGGGTGAATATGTGGAAATCTTTTACTGAAAGTCCCTATAAATTTGGGTAGATAACCAACCGAAACCTGTATGCCTGAACTAGATTAAACGTAATATCTCAAGAGTAGGAAATGTGTTGTCAGTTCCAACAGTACCGTTCCTGGTCTTTGTCCTCCTTTGTCACCATGTTCCATGAATCTGTATTGTGTTTTCTCTGTGTGGAGCCTATAGCAGGTCTTTGTGGAAGGCACAAAGAAGAATTGCTGCTCCCCGCAACTCATAAGTGGAGAACGTTGAAATGAACATTCTCCATTGTAATAGAAAAGGACAAGGAATTTCTCAAGACCAGAAAAACATATCAATTGGGATATTTTACTGTGCACATCGTCTTCTCTACTCTTGCTAAAAAACAAAAACAAAAACAAAAAAACCCTCTTAAAAAATAACAACCAAAAAGCTCCATTTAAGAAGCATGTGATTAAAATAGGTGATTTCATGTTTTGTTTTGTTTTTAAAATGAGGGTTTTCTTCTGCATTTTGTGTGGTTTGGTGCTTTTGTATGTGTTACAGAGAAAGCAGAAAATAATGGGGAAATATTTTAGTACAGGAAGATGAGAACATGCAAAATGAATAATGAAAGACTTACCATTTATTCAGATAATGAGGATTTAATTTGCCTAGAGCTCAGGCATCTTAAAAGAGAACTTAGAATCTTAACACTCCTGTTCCTCCCAAGACTTGCTATTAAACTGAAGTTAAAATGAATGAAAGAATGAATCTGAATGACAGCCAAGTACAGACTATATTGACCTTTTGCTTCACCAGACCAGAAATTACTCTACAAAAGGGTTAATCGTAATTGCATTGAATGAATCTGTCCCCACCTCAAACTGAAATCCCATTTAAAAAAAAGGGTCACTCTTGGTTTTCTAAGTCAGCAAAAACAAAGTATGTTCATGTTAAGTGGAGATGTTTGTCAAATAGCTAAGAAATGAAAGTATCTGTGAAATCCGTATAATTTTTAAATTATGATATACTTAAGTAAATAATTCTAAGAGTAGCGAGAAAAAAATTGAACCTCAAAATTTGGGGAGCCTGGTTTTCATCACACTTGTTTTTTCTCCCATTTGAGAAACTGTAATTACTTTGATTTGTGTTTCAAAAGAATTTTTACTTGTGAAGAACTGGAGAACTACTAGAAAACTAAGCTGTGGATCCTATGCAAATAGATCACACCCTTTAAATCAGTACTTCTTCAGATACTGGGAAATGAGGAATCTATAAGCATTATCCTTGAGTATATAAGAAAAAACAGTTACAAGGTGAAGTTAACTCTCTTTTTCAGTCCCTTACAGATAGATGTCTGAATAAGGAATTCATGGGTTTAATGAGAAGAGCAAGAAATACGTTTTTGAGTTTAAAAATAAAGTATTGATACAATGTCTCAATACTTTATTTGGAACAGCGTGAATTGGAAATTACATCATCTACTTAGTCACTGAAGAGATTAACTGTAAAAAACTATAAGTAAAAGGTGATGATAAACGACAAGGAATATTCTATATGGGTGGTGTCTTTCGAATTACTGTCATGACTCATTTTATATCTGATGTTCTTAACATTCTTATGACTTGGAAAAGGAAATAAAATGACACACGAATGAAAACTGTGTATGATTTCTAGTAGAGAGGTGTTTCAAACCAAATCAGACCTTATGGAAAGACATCAATAATGCAGGAGAGTAGAACATCATTTTTTGCTACCTCAGTGTATGTTATTTTCTTAAAACATTATTTTTTCTGGCTGGATGCGATGGTTCACACCTATAATCCCAGCACTTTGGGAGGCCAAGGTGGGCAGATCACCTGAGGTCAGGAGTTTAAGACCAGCCTGGCCAACATGGTGAAACCCTGTCTCGATATAAATACAAAAATTAGCTGGGCGTGGTGGCAGGTGTCTGTAATCCCAGCTACTAGGGAGGCTGAGGCAGAAGAATCACTTGAACCCGGGAAGCAGAGGTTACAGTGAGCCGAGATCACGCCACTGCACTCTAGCCTGGGTGACAGAGCGAAATCCATCTCAAAAAAAAAAAAGAAGCAAAACAAAACTATATTTTTTCTGATTATAAAAGTAATAACTAGTTTGTAGAAACACTAAAAATAAAAAGCTAAAAAGCACTGATAATTTAATCACTCTGGGGCAATCACTGTTAACTTTTTTTAAATATTTACTTTCAGTCCTTTTGCCATACTTTTTAAACTGGTTGAGATCATACCACACACATAATTTTTTCCACATACATAATTTTGTATCTTTTCCACTTAGCGTTATATAAAGTCTCCCATGTCTTTACAAACTTTTTGTAAACATCTCTTTAAAAGGCTGTGTGTAATTCTCAGTTTTAAGGCTCTAGATACATAGAGGACCAGATCTGGGAGAACTGGAATTTGGTGTTTGAGTGGTTTTCCGTCAACATTATGTTTAAATCTACCATGTTATAGTTGAGAACACAACATTTTCTTTCTTTACAACATAAAAATAAAAATAACATGGGAAAGCAATTTGGGCTTGTGGGCTGTGTAGAAGTAGACATTCTGCAAAGACTTGTTGAATTAATGTACTCCTATAGGATATAAACAGGATTCCAGTTCTCCCTTCCTTACCAATCTTGAAAGAAGCCTTTAAGAGAAACCTTTGGCAGGAGGCCTGGCTAATTCCAGGTAAAGGACTATGAATTCAGCTTTTCATGTCTAAGTATCTGGCAGTTATTTCCACTAGTGGCTTTAGAAATCTGTACTACATGAGTGAATGGTCTCATCTGGCCCCTGTTTCTTAACTGCTCTGGGAGGAGGAGTATCTAGCCTGGCAGTTTAGAATTTCTTCATCTTTTGTTGAATGGATGCCAAGCTTTGTAAAAGATGGCTTGGGGTAATTTTCTGTGGTGGTGTGTTTGCTCCTGAGTATCAAAAGTTTCAATAAAAGGCTTTCTGTTCTCTGACAACAGCCCATTTTTCCCAGACACATGCCTTGTTGTTTTTCCATCGTTGACAGTAGATAAGTTTGGGTGCAGCCAGAAGCAGTTGGCATGGACCCACACTTGAGGGGCTCCTGGGATGGTCTTCCAGCCACTCACTGTAGACGCCACCTTAACAGAAGTTTTCTTGACTTGAAAGCTCTTTGTTCCATTAGCTTTCTTCTCCTGGGCAATGACTTCTATGGTGATGGCTGTTGCTTTCCTTCTATTTCCATTTTTCAGTTATCACTTTCCTCCCAGCATGTCTGTGGTGCGTAACTGTCTTGTAAAAGTTGCTTCTTGCTCACAAGTCCCCAAGCAGAGGAATGGAGCAAACCTGCTGTTACAAAAAGTTGTAATTGAAACCGTCATTTTCTGTTACTAGAATTCAAAAAAGAGGCATTATGATGATTGATTTTTTAATTCAGTAAAATTCAATAACAGTAATAATAGCTAAGCACTTTACCTACCTGGAAAATCTGTGAGATACATATTGTTATGCCCATTTCAGAAGAGAAAACTGAGGCATAGAGAGGTTAAGTAGCTTCCTCAAGATCGCATAGCTGTAAGTCTTCTTAATACTAATTCAGTTTTACCACTAGATGCTGAAAGTGGCACTGGTTTATTCATTCCATTGTTACATCGCTAGTGCCTAGATAATTCATTGCACTCAGGCCTTTCTCCATAAATCTAAATATTTTGTGGTGGATGTTGAATTTCCTGTTGACTGAACTAAATTAAGAATATTTAGCATCTCATGTGCAAGGCACATGGGCAGATACAAAGATTGCCAGGACCCAGTCCTCCTCCTCCAGCATTTATAGTCCAGTTGATTCAACAGACACATAGAGAAGTAGCCATAAATACAAGGCACAGGGCAGTGAATGCTGTTGTAGAAATTCAAAGTGAGTTGAGTAGGAACATGGGGGAGGTGAAAGAGAATTCCAGCAGTTGACATCTAGTATATTTTCATGGAAGGCATACAGTATGGGTTTACCCTCATTGTTGAATATGTTTTACTAAGTGGTAACTGGAGTGTCCTGAGCTTAATTTGATCTATTTTGGAATCCCCATTCTTGAAGCACCTTAGAATCATCTTTCTAAATATTTTTCTGTGTATCTGGAAGATGTATCAGATGCGCACCTTGGCTGGGTGCAGTGGCTCATGCCTGTAATCCCAGCACTTTGGGAGACCGAGGTGGGAGGCTCTCTTAAGCCCACGAGTTCCAGACCAGCCTGGGAAACATAGTGAGACCCTGTCTCTAGAAAAAAATTTTAAAAACTAGCTGGGGCCGGGCGCGGTGGCTCACGCCTGTAATCCCAGCACTTTGAGAGGCTGAGGCAGGCACATCACGAGGTCAAGAGATCGAGACCATCCTGGCCAACATGGTGAAACCCTGTCTCTACTAAAAATACAAAAAAATTAGATGGGTGTAGTGGCAGTCGCCTGTAATCCCAGCAACTCAGGAAGCTGAAACAGGAGAATCAGTTGAACTTGGGAGGTGGAGTTTACGGTGAGCCAAGATCATGCCATTGCACTGTAGCCTGGGCAACAGAGCAAGACTCTCTCTAAAATAAAAATAATTATAAATTGTAAGAGTTCATAAAAGTTTAT
>CAUYLG010010777.1:0-32656 GCA_963573385.1 Cacajao melanocephalus | reverse complement strand
GTATTTCCTGGACTTGAATATTGGCCTGCCTTGCTAGGTTGGGGAAGTTTTCCTGGATAGTATCCTGAAGAGTATTTTCCAGCTTGGATTCATTCTCTTCGTCACATTCAGGTACACCTATCAAACGTAGATTAGGTCTTTTCACATAGTCCCATAGTTCTTGGAGACTTTGTTCATTCCTTTTTACTCTTTTTTCTCTAATCTTGCCTCCTTCTCGTTTTATTTCATTAAGTTGATCTTCGACCTCTGATATCCTTTCTTCTGCTTGGTCAGTTCGGCTGTTGAAACTTGTGCATGCTTTGCAAAGTTCTCGTGTTGTGTTTTTCAGCTCCAACAATTTATTTATATTCCTCTCTAAGTTATCCATTCTCATTAGCATTTCGTTAAATCTTCTTTCAAGGTTCTTAGTTTCTTCTCATTGGGTTAGTACATGTTCTTTTAGCTCACAGAAGTTTCTTATTATCCACTTTCTGAAGCCTGATTCTGTCAGTTCATCGCACTCATTCTCCATCAGGCCTTGTTCTCTTGCTGATGAGGAGCTGCGATCCCCTGCAGGAGGAGAGGCATTCTGATTTCGGGTGTTCTCAGCCTTTTTGCACTGGTTTCTTCCCATTTTTGTGGATTTATCCACCTGTCGTCTTTGTAATTGTGGACATTCAGATTGGGTCTGAGTGGACGTCCAGCTTGTTGGTGATGAAGTTTTTTCTGTTTCTTAGTTGTCCTTCGGCAGACTCCCTTTCCCCACAGAGCTAGGCCTTCCCGGGTTCAGCTGTGCTTACTGTGAAACTCTGTCCTCAGCGCTTCCAATTGCTGTTCTCCTTGTGGGGATGGGACCAGCCGAGCTGACTCACAGGACACCCCGTCCCGTATACTCCGTACAGAGAAACACTGCGCCGGGGTGCCGGCAAAACAGCCGCGTCAGCCAAAAAAGTCACGCTGGCGACCCGTGTGGCTCCTACACTGGGAATTTCTCAGTCTGTGGGCAACAGAAATTCATCTGAAAGTGTGGCATCCACTCGCTCTCTGTGCTTTCACTGGGAGCTACAGTCCTGAGCTGCTGCTAATCGGCCATCTTGGATCTCTCTCCCCTATGCTGTATTATTAAGTGAAAAAAGAGAAGTCAAGATACAGAAAATATAGGATCCAAGTTGGAGAATTATTTGAAAATGTGAACTAGAATCTTAATAACAGTTATTTTACGAAGAGTAGGTTTTTGTGATATTTTTCTACCTTACATGTTTCTGTATGTGAATGTTTTAATAAGTAAGTGTAACATTTATTAATTTTTTTTTAATTTTTGGGATAAATGTTCCTGAGGTTTTTACTCAGGAGATACTTCTGTACTGTTATGGTGGTTTTCAGGGTTCAGTGTGCTGTTAAGTAATCTGTGTACATACTATTTGCAGTAGCTTTGTCTTAACCAGGAAATTCTCTTATGTTAAAAGTTTTTCTATAATCTGAATGTTGGGAATGTGATGTATTTGTTCTCTTTACATAAATGGTTAGGTTAAGGGTCTTTGAGAGATAAAACATGTCTGTTCCTGGAGTTTCCGGGAAACTTTCTTTTTTGAAGTGACTTGCATTTTTTCCTTGTAGTGTGTCATAGAAAATTTAAAACCCCTGAAATTACTACTTGGTAGAAACCTATTCCATTAAAGTCATCATGGATTTACAGATTTCCTAGGATAGTAAATATTTTACAGTCATAGAGATATGTTAAATGTTGCCATTTTTGTTGTTCCTGATTGATTTTCAGAGATAACATTTTTTCAGAGAATTTATGTGAAAATGATGATTTTTGATGTTCACTTGGTGATTTACCTCTAGAAATAAAGTGATAATGTACACGTACGCTGGTTTTTTGTATCTAATGTGCCAAAACTAATTTGGTTGTGTTAGGCCATTGTGCTAGTATAGCAAAATACTGAGACTGGGTCATTATAAAGAACAGAAATTGATTTCTTACATTTCTGGAGGCTGGGAAATCTAAGATCAAGCCACCTGCATTTGATGTGTGATTTGGGCCCTCTTGCCGCATCCTCTCATGGTAGAAGGTGGAAGAGCAAAGAGAGTCTCAGCTAGTTACCTCTAGCCCTTTTAAAAGGCATTAATCCATTCATGGGGGCAGAGCCCTCATGACTTCACCACTTCCCAAAAGGCCCCACCTCTTAATACCCCCACAGTGACGATTTTCAACGTAAATTGGAGGGGAAACATTCAAACCATAGCAGCTGGCTAGTTGGGATTTTGAATCTTGTTGACATCAAGGCAGCCTGATAGTAAAAATAATCACTTAAGGATACATTTATTTACTATCAGTCACTCCTAGTATTCATTAAACTTTGGGCCTATAATGAAGTAGAAGGTCACTATGGATTGTATAAATTTAGAGAAACTGGCCCATAGTGGCCATTGTTTTATGATGTACAGTTCCCTTCCACTTTCTTATGTTGTCATCCCACGTCTTGTAGTGGGAACTGGAAGGAAGATAACTGACTGGTAGCAACAGGAGGAGTAAATCTTCAGAAGCTACATTTGTCCTGTTCTCAGAGGCTCTGGACTCGGGCCTTATGACACAGCCCCTGTCTGTGAGAATTGGGAAGTTATTTAGGTTGATATTTACAAATATAACAGCATTGCAGATGGATTGTGGAAGGAATTTAAATCTTAACTTTTGCTCTCCTTACAGTGCTTGATTATTGATGTAGAAAGCAACACTTGCACTGAAATTTGTTAAGTGAATCTAAAAACAGCCAGGCATATATCGAGGGGTTCCTGAAATAATCTAGAGATATTGTTTGGGGACATATTATTATCATTGGTGTTATTTTCCTGAGTCAATGAATAATTAAAAATTTGATTATAATCCTTATATATAGGCCCCCTAAAATTTGTATTACACTTAAAACACTAGAAACGGTTGTTACATGCACTTTGGTCACAAAGCATTAAATTTGGAAATTAAAGTATGTGTTGGATTTTGTTGTATTTAACTCTTTAATTACATCTCTGCTTACTTTGAGGGTACATCATAGAGGAAATACATCTTTGTGTCTATTGCTGAGCCAAAAAGTAAAAATATTTTTAGTGCTTTAGGAATATACTGCTGGGCTTATATATTTTGGATATTACTATACTGATTATTTTGACTCTGGGCCCCATAAGGATCACCAAATTGGACCAACTGAAAATTGCATGACTATACTGGTATTGGAGATAGGAAATATGAACAGAACCTAATCCCTCTTTTCTAGGATGCAGTCTTTTGGTGGGAAATGGCAAAAATTCATGCCATAGACTAAACTATAAATTTTCTTTAAAAGAAATAATATGTAATTACATGAAAAATGGACACCTAATACAAAGGAAGACTGAGAATCATGATTATAGAGAAAGAAGTCAGGCTTATGAGCCAGGCCGGCCTGTGGTTTCTGACACTGAGCATGTCACCTCTCTCTGTTCTGTCAGACCAAATGGCCACTGAACACTTCCACTTGGATGTTCCACAGACATTTTAGAGATTTGCTATGTTCATATCTGAACTTCAGACCTCCTCTTCTTGGCCAAGCTTGACTTTTTCCTTCAGGTTCTTTACTTCAGTAAATGACAAACAGCTCAGTGTATTTGAGTGTCTGTGCCAGATACCACAAATAATTTTTGTCTACACAGTTCTCTCTCATTGACCTGCTTGCCTCCATCCTTCAGACACCATTCATTTACTTTCTAAATTAATTACCATCTATTTATCTTTACATTTCATGTTCATTCCTTAATTTAGAGCACTATTACCTCTTACCCTATCTATTACAGTAGCCTCTTTTCTGTATCAGTTTCTTGCCTTTGATTTTAAATCTTCTATTTCATTCTCTCCACTTGTAGCTTGACTTTTGCAGTCTGGGATTTTCTGCATTAATGATTTCATATTTATGGGCTGCATAGCTTGTCTGCACATACATCCTCCCAGAATATCTAACCTTGAGCAAATACAGATAGCAAGAATGTAAGATAGCTTATTTCAGATTGTAGATGACTTGTATGTTCCTTTGTATGCGTGTGTTAATGTTTATTTTGCTTATATTATATCCTGGAAAACTTACTTGTACACTTAATTGATCTTTAGAATTACGTCTAAATAAGTTGGGCTGTTTACCATTTAGAAATAGATATTAGGTTAAAATTACAGTCAATGGAGCAACATCAAATAATCTCAACCACTACTACTAATACCTAGTGATCTGTCGCTGGAAAATTAATATACTTAAATAGTAGTATTTATCTATAGCTTGAATATATTGTAGTAATCTCTGCAACAAAAATAATCAATAAAAACTTTATTGAAATAGTGCCATTTGATTTGGAGAAAAATAAGCTTTAATTCCACAAGTATTTATTGAGAAACCATTATATGGGAAAAATGGTTAGTTAAATGTGGGTCCTACTTATTAACAGGTAATTTATAATCTAATAGGGGAAATCATAAAATTTACTAAATAATATTGGATAAAAATTGAATTAATATAACAGAGGTAGAGGCTCAACATAGAGTTTAAAGGGGTGATGGAGAGTTATTTCTAGAGAAATAGTTATGGATGAAATTAAATTTAGTCTTTAAGAATAAATTCAGGACATTAACAGAGATCAGGGAGAAAGGTAGAATAACTATTGGGCTAGAATTACTTAGTTACAGGGAATAGTGGATTATAACATTCGTTTTAATTGTAAGGAATATATTCTGGAATGCCTTCAGTGCTTTACTTGAGCATGGAATTTTATATATCTAGAAGAGAACCCTGAAATATTTGTGATATTGAAATAAACAGCTAAATACAAGTTTGGAATGACTTACTCTTAGGAGATAAAATGCCCATGTAAAAAGTGATTGCTGTTTTCAGGGGTGATTATCAGAATCTTGACAATTATCATCAGTAACGCAAAGCTTGACTCAGTTAGCGACTATGCTAAGAAACAAGTGTTTTGTTTCTGAGGAGGCTGCTCCGTTTCATGTGAATGCCATGGTCCCAAGTCTATTGTTAGGTTTACTATTGTTTAGAGTTTGGCATTTACTACACTGATACAATTCAAATGAGATCAGAATCCTGAATACCAACAGTGGGTATTTATTTAAGTAATCATTGTATTAGTGGTCAAGTTATTGAACTTAAAATGTCCCATTGAGCTAATAAAAGAATTGATCTGTTCTTTCATTTCAACAGAATAAAGGGAAAATAAACCTTGTTTATTCTCCCTTTGTATTTTTGTCCTTGGGCAGGAAATAGGTAAGTGTAGATTATAAATGAAAGATATTCTTTGACAATTTTGTTCTCCCCACTAAAGTATAGAAAGCAAGTGCTTGGGTGGTGTTCTCCAAAGAGGGATGCATGCTTACTAATACAT
The DNA here is from genome assembly GCA_963573385.1 of Cacajao melanocephalus. Taxonomy (NCBI): domain Eukaryota; kingdom Metazoa; phylum Chordata; class Mammalia; order Primates; family Pitheciidae; genus Cacajao; species Cacajao melanocephalus. The sequence goes on along the minus strand of CAUYLG010010777.1, from coordinate 27,262 downwards.
TTGGGTGCTGGGGAAATATATTAGAACTTCTATTTATGTATAGACTTCTGTTTATGTTTGTGTACACACATGGAATGGTTTTCTATGTGTAGGCATTATTCTAAGCACTGTACTATTAACTCATTTAATCTTTATAACTTGAGATAGACATTATTTCCTGATGACAGATGAAAAAAATGAAAGAACAAAGAAGTTGAGTAACTTAATAAAAGGTACTAAGTAGAAGGCACTTGAACCTAGAAGTCTGACTCCAGAGCCTATGCTTTTAAGAAATTAAACTTCATTAATAGTTAGCACATGGATTAATAGAGTACCCTTACATGATTCATCTAAGTCCAGTTATGTGCACTTTGAGACAGTATCCTGAAGTGAAAGGGGGTATTACACAATGCAAGTCCTACAAGGATATTAGTATTAGATAAACAATATAAATTTATTTCTCTGGAGGTAGATCTAAGGTCAAATGTGAAATGGAGGATATAAAGAATGTTTTTAAAAATGTTTGGATACAGTGCAAGATACAGATAGTTCTCAACATACAATGATTTAACTTAGGATTTTTTGACTTTATGGTGGTGTGAAAGCAAAACACCATTTAGTAACTCATTTGCTTTCAGTGTACTGGGGCATACAGCTGTTTATACGTGCCTGGTTGCAGATTTATGGATTATATGAACTACTTTTAATTAAACATGTCCTCCAGTGGGCAAATATTACTGCAAAAGACACTGTTAATTAAAGGTTGTGGATAAATACAATCTAAATTAGTGAGAAAACCATGGAGCTGATCCTTCTTTTGTGCCTAGTACAACTCGACTTTATAAAAAGATTAGAAACAACTATGATCCAGTTGGTTATGACAAGAACAGTCTTCTCAATTAGAACTATTTCTCTACATATAGTGGTGTTAATGATGAATCTCTTCACCTAGGTAAGTATTGCAATATTAACCAGTGATAGAACAAGTGTACGATTTTTAGATGGATAAATATGTGTTTGTATATATACACAGTACCTATTGAAGGCATGGAGGTGTAAATGTGAGGGGATAATTCTTACGTTGCCTATCTTAAGACTGTGGAACGTTTGAGGTAATAACCTATAAACTACCGTGTTTACATTTGCTGTCACCATGGAATGTACTGATGGACCTGCTTCCTGGCCTTCTTTCTTTCTGTTTCTTAGCTCTTAAATTGATCTGAGAGGTATACCGATCCTCAGTTAAAATGGGTTTTGTCCAATAAGTCCCTTGTAGGTTACACATATTGTAAGTCAGAAATGTATTTGACACACCTAAGCTACTGAACATCAAAGCTTAGCCTAGCCTACCTTCAATATGCTCAGAATACTTAACATTGGCCTATAGTTGGGCAAAAAATTTAACACAAAGCCTATTTTATAATAAAGTTTTGAATATCTCGTGTAATTTGTCAAATATTGAACTGAAATTGAAAAACCAGAGTGGTTGTATGGATACTGGAAATAAAGTTTCCTACTGCATGTGTTTTGCTTTCACACCATCATAAAGTCAAAAATTACTAAGTTAAACCATTGGAAGTTGAGAACTGTCTGTATCGTGCACTGTATCCAAACATCTTTTAAAAAGTTCTTTACATCCTCCTTTTTACATTCTACTTTAGACCCACCTCTAGAAAAATAAATTTACATTGTTTATGTTTATCTAGTACTAATATCCTTTATTTTACAATTTTTCTCGAGTGTCTTTTTTAACATTTTTAAATAAACACAGAACTTAAGCTCAATTACAAGTCCTTGTTGGCCAGTTAGACTCCATATACCAAAAATGTGCTTCCTTTCGTCTCTTCCTGTGTGGTATATTCTAGGTTTTGTTTTAATTAACATCTTGGGTAGCGATTAATATGTTTTGGACGTTACTTTCAGTTGGCATTTGTCATTCACTTTTGTATGCATGAAATATTGCTTGCCTGTCACAAGTTACATGCTGTTCTAGACAGTCATTGAAGTACAAAGATGAGTAAGACAATGTTTCTGCCCTCAGAGAAATCACTACCTTGCTTCTCAACTTAGGAAAAAGAAGGTAGGCAGGTAGTCTTTGACAGGTCTTAGCAAAGAGCATAATGTTTGAAAGTATTATAATTTAACTTTTTAATCAGTGACTACTTTGTCATTTTTATCAGTGGTGTAGTGTATGATATTGTGCTCTGCCCCTATGACTACACATGCATACCTTCAGGCCCTGTGTGGTGCCCTGCCCAGAGTTTGTCCGACTCTGTGTCTCACTTACCTGATTGCATGCGGCAGAACTGACACAATGCCAGTTCCAAGCCTGAGCTTTAAGAAAGACTGATAGCTTCTGCTTTTCTGATCTTGGAAGTCAGACACCATGCACAAGCCTGTCACACTGAGTTCACCATGGTAAGTGGAAGCTTAAAATAGTCAGGTGAAGAGTCAGGCAAACCAACAGGAACTGGAGTCCCCACTGACAGCCACCACTAATTCATGAGCCAACAATGCTGAACTTGCTGAATTGTGAGCAAATAAATAAGGTGGTTATTGTTAAAGACCATTCAGTTTCAAAGTAATTTGTTATGTAATAGTAGATAAGCAAGATAGCTTAAAGTGGAACTTTTCTGTCCCTAGTTTTCTCATTGCCAAGTCAGTTGAGGTTGTGTGAAAATCATGCAGTTTACTTACAAATAGGGACTCATAATTTCTGTAGAATACAGTTTGTTCTGAAAAAGTTTTGATGTCTTTAATTGAATATAATATTGTGGTCTTTATGGGGTATAATAGTTATTATATATTATGTGTGTGTTGGGTCAAGAAGTTTAACTCAATTGCAAAATGCTGTATTAGAAATTTTCTTTTTTTGGCTAAGTGCGGTGGCTGATGCCTGTAATCTTAGCACTTTGGGAGGCTGAGGTGGGTGGATCACCTAGGTCCGGAGTTTAAGACCAGCCTGATGAACATGGTGAAACCCCATCTCTACTTAAAAAAAAGAAAAAATTAATACATAAATACAAATCTTTTTTATCTTATGGGTGACTTGACTTTGCAGAATGTGACTTTTATTTTCTTTTTAAATACCGGAAGGTATCCCAGTCCATTTGTGCTCCTACCGTAAAATACTTGAGACTGGGGAATGAATAAACACAGAAACTATCGTTTTCACAGTTTTGGAAGGTGGGAAGTCCAAGATCGAGGTGCCAGCAGGTTTACTGTGTGGTGAGAGGATAGTCTCTGCTTCTAAAATGGTGCGTTGAACACTGATTCCTCCTGAAGATTAGGTTTTTGTTCAGGAGGAGGACATAGGGTAGGTGAGTCTGGGTAGATTTCACCCATGGCTACTTTATCCCCCACCAGCTCCCCAGGGGAAGCGGTTTCTTTATTCTCTCCGACCTCTGTGAGTGCCTGGCGGCTAGAAGGGATTTTTTTGCAGAAAACGCTCTTAAGAAGGTTTCATGTTTTCTAGTTGGGTGGTTTCCAAGACTTCATAATCTCATGCCACTCACCCAGGTGAGCAAATGCTTGAGTTTTATTCCTCCCTGTAGATGCATGGACAGAGATACCTACAGGGAGAAATAGTTTTTGCCCAGGGACTTCAGTGTTCATTTGCTTTCTGTCCAGTTTTTTTTTATTGTTTAAAGGATGGATGTGATGTTCTTTCCAACCCTCTACGTCTGAACTGAATGTGCAGTTTTTGGAGCTCAGCAGTTTTGAGAAACTGAAAGAAATCCAGAATGGCTAAAATTAAAAGCAGAAATGTGATGAGGCTAGAGAGGTGAGCCAGAGCTTGCTCCGGGAGGGCTTTTCACAGCAGTAGCAAGACATTGACACTCAGGTTCACAGGACAGTCGAATCGTGTTTAGTCAGAGATGTAATATGGGCAACCGTGTGTTTTAAAAAGACCTTTCTGTTGATTGAAGGAGATGGAAGTGGATACAGAGAAAGGACTCTACATTGGTCTGGGGAGAGGCGATAAGGGCCTAGACTAGGGTGGTCGTGGTGGTACTGAAGAAAATGAACAGGTTTAAAAGATGTTTAGGAGGTAAAATTGTTAACATATCAGTAGTTAGTTCATTAAACATGTATTAAACACCCTCTCAGATGCTGGAGAGAGAAAGCAGTGACACACGAGGCCTAGTCACTGCCCTCATGCAGTAGGTGACAGTCTTCAGGCTTGAGTTGCTGTGAAGATAGTTGTGCCATTTGCCGGGCTAATGGACTCTGGAAGAAGAGCATGTTTGAAGCTATGGTGGCAGAGTCCTAGTTCAGTGTTGAGTTTGAGGTCAATAAAATATCCCTTTATTACGCGAATCAACTTTTTGATGAGCACTTAGTTAAGGGAAACCTTTAATGGAGACCATGACATGTTCTTGAGGTTTAGTTGTTTATGAAATGACAGCTTACCTATAATTGCTCCCCAAGGAACAGCGTCATGTCACAAATATAGTTTAGATCAATTAAAGTTAGTTCAGAAGGGCGCTTGGTCTTTACCAGTGAATAACATAATTAAATATAGCTTATACATCATGAGTGCAGCTCGAATATACTTGCTATATTTTGTTATACCATCTTCATAATCACTTGAAAATCAACTCAGGGTATGTGACTTTTTCTGATTGATTAGTGGAAACAAATAGTTCAGCTAATCTTTAATGGAGAAAATAATGGGACTTTGTATTTAAAAATGTAACATTTGTGTGTCTGTGAGAGGTACAGTAATTGACATCTGGAGAAAAATTATTGGTCTTAGGAATGATAATATCTAAATTTGTAAAATGATAATTTTATCATGTGAACAAATAAAATTATTAATAAATGAATATTAATGGACAAATGAATTTACTTGGACAAATGAAGTTATTTATACAAATGAATGTTAAAATGTATTTTCTTATTTCTTACTGTCTTGCAGATACAGTTGTAAAATAAAAAACAGAGGACATGGATAAGGAGACTTTATTTGAAAAGTTGGTTGCAAGAGCACAGAAAGGGACTCTGGCAGTAGGGAGAGGGGTTATTACAAAAGGCAGAACACACTGACCGTGAGAACTGCAAGTTACATCTCAGAAGTCAGGCAGAAAAGGGCTTCTTTCATGGGTGACATGAAAGAGGCCAGTACAGTGTGGAGAACTGGGCTGAATGGGTGATGGTGGCAGGATGTGAAGGTGACCAGAAAACACTACCCTGAGCTTGGCCTGTTTTCCAAAGGGTAGAGCTTGTCTGCTAGTTCAGATTGAAGATTGATCAGAGTTCAGGGGTCTGAAGAAAGGAGAGAAGTGGAACTAAAGTTTAACTCAGGAGATAGGTCTTTTTCTGATTGATGAGTGAAAACGAACAGTTCAGCTAATTTTTAAGGGGGAAAATAATGGGATTTTGGAGGGTTTGTGTCTGTCCTTGCTGTAGTTATTTAAAGGATCATCTGTGAGTCTTATCTAAGTCATGTGGGTAAGAGTGGTCCTTTGCAACAAGCACTTTCCAGAAAAACAAAAGGGTGGGGAGATTTCTTAATCATCACTGTTTTTAAGTTCACAGGGCTCAGGTAAGATTCAACATTGTCACAGTGCTTAGCACTTTATCTGATATTTAATCTTTATAATAACTCTGAAGTGTAGTGACTTTTATAAGCCACACCTGGTAAACGTGAAGCTGAAGACTAGAGATGCTAAGAAACCACTGTGTCCACATTGCTGATAAGATGGGGCACTGTATAATGACACTCCTTCAGAACCCAGAGCAAGTGGGACATCGGAGGTGTTGTGGGACTAAGGGCAAATACGAGAACTGTGCCACCTTTGTTGTTTATTGTTTATATCACCCAGAAAGTCCAAAATACATACTCGATCTATCTATTGCTTAGGGCTTTTCTTTTTGTGAGTACTGACTGTGGCTACCTTGAAGGATTTTTTTGTTGTTTTGTTTTGTTTTGTATTTTTCTAAAAAAAACCCTACATTAGGGTATCTTATAGAATGCATGGAGGAAACTGAGAAGGCAGTAGTAAGGACTTTATGCCCAAGAAATTGTCTGTGGCTATTCCCTCTAGCAGTATTTCTTACCTGGGCCACAATTGACGTTTTAAACAGGACACTTTTGTGAAGGGCAGGACCATCTGTTGCTGATGTGTGTATTATAGGCCTTTGCCCCTGAGTCCCAATAGTGACCCTAGTCATTGTGACAACCAAATAAACATGCTAAATATTTCCAAATGCCCCACAGGGAGGTGATGCAACATCTGCAGGTTGAGAACCTGATGGAGCAACCAAGCGTATTACCATTATTGTGACTCAGCTCTAAGGACATTCAGTATCCACATAATTAGTTCTAAACTTCAGAGTCCCTTGACTTCCAATCAAAGGCCAATTTCTTGCCTAATCGGGGTGGCCTGGGCCAGATCATGCCATTTTCAGTGTGGTGGCTCCCTTGGTAGCCTGTGGCTCCCTTGCTATCATTTCTGAAGGGAATACAGTTCCAGAGAAGGTGGGTCTTGTTCAGATAAAATTATATATATATATATATATATATATATATATATATATATATATATATATCTCCACAATAGTTAAATTCATCTATTTATTACTTACTAATTTGGCATGAAGTTTACACAATCTGCTGGCTGCTCTCATAGGTGATTTTCATACACTTTCTTATTTAATTCAGTCAGCCTTCACCCACAGTAGGTAGTAAGATCTGTAAGACACCGAAGAAGTGGCTGCTATGTGAGTTTGTAAAGCATCTTGCCAAGGCGAACAGTTTCCCCCCTGCTGATTTTCTATTGGGAAGCAAGAAGTAGTCTTGATTTACCTTAATTATAGCAAGACTTAAAAATTGTGTGAGATTCCTAATAATTTTTTATTCAAGATGTATGTATTGAGTGTCTTAGATGAAAAGTCTAAGACTCAGGAGGGTTAATTTGACGCAGGAGATAGAACTGACCTGACTAGGGAGATACATGGTTAACATAGTTGAGAGGAAAAATAAGGGAAAATAAAAGTTTCTGATTGTCACATTATTCATTTATGTACTTTTTGTGAACAAAAGACTAACAGAAGTCAAGTGGAAACAAGAAACCCCTAAAGGCATATAAAAGTCATATAAAATGCTTTTCCTTTTAACCTAGAATGCTATCAAGTGACCTTCAATAAATCATATCCCTCTGTGGACTTTAGATTCTTCTGTATAAAATTAGATGTTTGAATTGGATGATTTCTAAAGCCTCTTAATTTTTATTACTTAGCAACTGTTTGACCACTTAAGATGCAAGATGAATATGACTATTTGACTATCAACATTTATTTTGCTCCATTTTTGAAACCTATTAAATATAAATGAAATAAAAAAGGCATAAATTTATGAAGATCAAAAGAATGGGGATGTGAGACAACAATAGGCAAGTGATCTCTGTAGAATTTTGGTGCTTGCAAAATAAATGGATAAATGGTAATGGAGACCAGAAAAAGCAGAACCCTGAGCTGGCAGGTATAGAAGAATTCAACCAGAAACATGTTCATTACTGTGGGAAAGCTTGAGAGCACTCAGGGATTGTAGGTAGCAATTACTGTAAAGGTGGATTTATGGAGTAAAATTGACAAGAGTAGATTTGGTCACAAAGTATAAGAAGTAGTTAGATCACAAGATGTTCTCATCTTATGAAACCAGTCATCTGCCCCTCCACATTCTAGCAAAAAAAACAGAGGTTTCCTGAAGAGGTTGAATTGGAGCACTGTGAGGCTCTAAGACACAGAGAGCTACAACTGAGGATGAGGGTGAAATGTCACACTGAAAATGAGGGAACTGTTTCCTTTAAATAAAAGTGTGTGTGTGCTTAGTGATGGGATTCCCAGTATTCTGGCAGCTAGGCTTACACCTCCTCTTAAGCGATTAAGGAGTTTCTCCTCAGCTAAGTGTCTCACCCAAGTGAAAAGAAATACAGATACTGATATTTCAGTAGCTCTTGATAAAATAACTTGGCTGCCATATTTACAGTGAAGACTACTGTTCTCAGGTCCCATGTATGAAAACAGAACTTCCAGTCAGCAATCATGAATTTTTAAGAACAGGTAGTAGAGGATTACCAGCCATCTGAGGAATGCCCATAACAGAGAAGGAGACCAGCTCACAAAATGAGGAAGGGGAGACTGTTGGAAAAAGCAGATAATTTAAACTCCAAGGTGGGGAGGGGTTACTTTCATCAATATCTTCAGAAAGGATGAGAAACTTCATTGTTTCCACAAAATATAAACAAAACACCGTAAAGAAAAAACAGCTGTAAGACAGTTCTGTTAGTAGTTAAACATTTGGTAGCAGAAATGAAGGAATCGATAGATATATAGAAATGTAGTTGAATTTTCCAGGAAGTAAAACAGAGAGACACAAAAAATAAGAGAAATTTAGAGAAAGCAATCCATCTCAGGATGTCCAGTGTCCAAATAATAGAACTTTCAGAAAGATAAAGCGGAGTAAATGGGAAGCTAGAATCAGGTGGGATTGTGTGGGTCAGTACCCAATCCCACCTGATTCTTGCTCCCCATTTACTCCACTTTTTCCACCCTCACGTAGTATTGGACTTTGTAAACTCTGCAAGTATAACTTTTATATTTAAAAATATTTAAAAAATAATAAATATATTTAAAAATAATTTTTATATTTAAAATATTATATATTTTAAAATGTAATTTTTTTGCTTACTAAAAATAATCTTGGCTAAAAACATTTTAGCAAGCAAAAAATAATTATATGCCAAGGTTAAAAATATGTATTTGGGTTTTGGTTGAAGACTGATAAAATTAAAAATGGGAAGGAAAAAATACCATTTAGATGTTTTAAAGTACTAAGTACTTATTTCAGGAAAATTACTTCAATTGCCATAGTTAGGTAAATTGAGGAACAATTTTCTCTTAGAAACAGCAACAGCACAGCAGTGGCATGGATCTCGGAAGAAGTGGCTGCTATGTGAGTTTGTAATCAAGCATCTTGCCAAGGCGAACAGTTTCCTCCCTGATGATTTTCTATTGGGAAGCAAGAAGTAGTCATGATTTACTTTAATTATAGCAAGGCTTTTTAAAAACTGTGTGAAATTCCTAATAATTTTTTTATTCAAGATGTATGTATTTAGTGTCTGTTATCTGGCAAGCATTGTTTTAAACAGTTATTTATATTGACTCATTTAATCCTCAGAACAACCCTATGAAGGTAGGTCTTGTTGTCATTCCTGTTTTACAGATGAAGAAACTGAGGCGTAGAGAAGTTAGGTAACTTGCACAGGGTTACTCAGCTTGCAAACAGAAAAGGCTAGGTTTTAAATCATGGTAGTCTGGTTACAGAAGACATACCCTTAATTTAATTCACTATTATTCTGCTTGTTAAATAAGGAACCCCAGACATATAAGGTTAAATAAATTGCCCACATTCCCATAACTAGTTATTTTAGAAGCAATAAATTTTGTTGTAAGGCTTCCATCAGCCATTGAATGCTTAAGAGCTCATCTAGGCCAATCCACTCATTGATTGAATAACCGGATCTAAGGGCTGAGCAGGTAGAAGAACCAGGTGCTCCACAGTGACCAGTCTTGTATATGCTAGAGACACCTGGTGTCATTTTTCCTCACCTACATTCTCATCCTAGAAGTGTTCATTCTTGGTGATATTTAACATGTGCTGAAACTCTTAGAATAGCAACCGAGGAATTCTGGGAAACTAACTTCATTCACAGTTATGGAATATAGTCATCACTGAAATAAATATAAAGAAATATATCAGAGTTTTTAATTTTACGTTTAGCCCTGTTTTATGTGTTTTGTGGAGAACATCATATTTTGATGCATGTAGCAGAAACTTAAATATTTGTCTTTAATCAATGATGTGTAGCACATGACAGTGTTTCTTAATGTTCAAGATTAAGAAATTACTTTCAGATATAAATGCTACAAATTTGGTTGGTTTGTTTATTTTTCCTAGTTCAACTTTGTGGGAAAACTTTTGGGTCCGCGTGGCAATTCTCTGAAGCGTTTACAAGAAGAAACTTTGACAAAAATGTCCATCCTTGGAAAAGGTTCCATGAGAGACAAGGCCAAGGTAATATTAATTATAGAAAATGGCTACATTGTGAGTCATGTTATGTTATATACTCTTATATTATCCATTATATTCATACATAATTATATAAGGTGATATATTTGTGATACTGTTTAGAAAATTGAGTCACCCTGGTCTGCTTAAGAATATGTAGTATCTTAAACCTGCATCTATAACCTTCATAGTCATACATTAAATAAAAGCATAATACTTAAAGTTTTGATTGCATTTGTAATATGTCACCTTATAAGAAGTAAGATAATATCAAAATTATCATGAAAAGAGATAAAAGCTATGTATAGTCTCATCATTCTCTTTGCATTTTAGATTAGTGTTTTGGAGTCTTTCTGTGCAGACATTTCTTGTAGTTGAGTTTATAATGTATATATTTTTATTTCTTCTTTTTGTCATTTATTTGATATATGCATTTTAGAATGTTATTAAAATTGATTTTAAGTGTTTTAATATTGCTTATTGTTCTAATACACAATTGCTTTACTTAGATGTATTCACATTAATAGTCATTTTTTTAACCAGCTAAATATATACTGTTATTTTTATTGATCATTTTCTTAAATATACCAATTCTGAAAGAAATTTCCACATATCATAATGTGTGTCACTTACATTGTTTTCTAATGAGACATGTTGTCTGTTCATTATTAAAAGACTTATATTACTGAGAACCAAATCCACATTGAGCGAGTACATATCTCGAAATGTTGAACAATGATATTTTAAACAGAGGTTATTTGGACACAATCCAACATCCTCACACTAAAAGCCATCTAAATAATAGCTTTTATAATAAAAATGGCCAGTATTTGTTTATTGAACCGCCACTATGAGTCAGGCACTGTGCGAAACATTTTACATGCATTCTTTCATGTTATCCTTGGTAAAATGATGGGAGATAGTATATTCCTTATTTTACATGTAAGGAAACTGAGATTCAGAGAGCTTGAGTGTATTATCTCGGTTAATTTGAGAAATTTTTTGTTTTGGGTTAACAAGTTAATAAAACCATGGTTTTCTGACACCAGCACCCATATATTTTCGACAGCATTGGAAAACTGGACATGTATCAGAATTATATGGGATATTCTTTAAAAGTATAGATTCCCATAGCTCTACTTGTTTAGGGTAGAAACTCAAAATGAATTTTCAGTAGGTGTTTGAAATGATTTCAGTGCATGGCCTGGTTTTTTTAATTACGCACTAAACATTGCTGTCTTACATTATGACTTTAATTCCCTGACTCATCTATTCTGGTAGTAGGAGAAAATGAAAACATGTATTTGGTCAGTTGGTCAGAAATTATGTGTATTTTGCAGGAAAGTACTCTACCCTTGCTAATATCTTAGTCCATGCTCCAATAAGGCCATCTGGTAATGGGCTGCGTGATATGAGCAGTGAAACCCACATGCAGGAATCCACTCTCCTACTTATTTAGTTTGTTGTTAAGGGGTTGATCAGAACCACTGCTTGGTCAGAAGCAATGTTTTGTAGCATACAGTGGTATTAATCAGGGCATCCACCAATAATTTTACAGGTAGAAGGGAAAGAAGGAAGGCACATCTTTATCTGGAATGTATGCCCAAGTTAACAGCAAGGGCCTGGACTCCGTATAATGAAAGAGATCCTAAATATTATCAGCTTGGTGTCAGGGCTTGGTGGGCCTTCCAGATTATATTGTATATCAAGGCTCTCTGCTGTTGGCATATTGCACACTCAGCATGTCAATAGCTGGTCATCTTTTTTGAGGGCGTCTGTGTTGTGAAGTAATGCATGACTTCCTTCCCGGTCGCTGTGGCCATTTTGCTGATGAGCACCTTGAGTTGCATGGAGGCTGCTGGGGAATGAGGTGCTCTAGCATGTGCTGCAGTGGGTCCTCTGGACAACCTGGCTGAGTGCCTGCTCTGCATTTGCATGGGACACCCTGTTTTTACACTCTTGACTGTCTTTTCCAGACCATTTATCACCCATTCCCTGATAACTTTATTTCTATTTCTTTGGGAATCAATATGGGGATTCTGCAAGTGGCTGAATGTATATATTCCATCAAGACTCTTGGGAACCAGGGACGGGAGTAGCATACATTGTGATTTACAATCCACTGAACCCACTGTCAGTGGACTGGGACCAGAAGTCTCCTTTACCTTCTGATCTCATAAGCCCCACTCTGATTGGTGACCCTCAGTGGAGTGGCATTAGGTCAGAATCAGTTCTGTTAATTCTCAAATTGTCTAAGTGTTTCATCTCCTCAGTGTAAAGTCACTCTTGTAAAATGTCCCAGATCCTTGCTAGGATCTGAGATTCACAGAATTTGAATATATTATCTGGGTTAATTAGAGAAATTCATTGTTTTGGGAGGACTAGAAGGAAGCTCACACACTGGGAGATACCATAGTTACTGTATGCAAACAGCCCTTTTCCCTGGGTCTAACATAGCTCTCTTATTCTCTGTATGTTTTGTTAAGCAGAGATTAATCATAGGCTAGGAGATGATAAGGAGGAGACCAGGAGATGAGGAGGAGGAGGAGGAGGAGTAAAGTGTGAGAATTATCATCTCCTTTCAAGGAACTACCTCAGCTGTTTAAGCAGCATGAGAAAAGCCTCACCAGACAGGCTTTTGCTGTGTGAAGGCTCTGTGGCATTTTAGTATTTGAGTACTCAAAATTGTTTGAATCCTCCCAAGTGTCAATTCGTTCTCAGGTTTAATTTGTTCTTAGATTTTCACTGTATCCACTGTCCTGAGTCTCACATAAGAGACAGCTGGGCATCTGCATTGTTATTCACCCACACAGAGACTTGAACTCTGCATCTGTTTGTTGGCCCCGTCAACCTGTGTCTGCAAGCAGTGCAATCTAGCCTACCTCTGGCTCTTTGGGCTTGAACTGATAACATAAATTCCCGAGTCTGTCATTTTCTTCTCTAAACGCTTTTCCACTGGCCTTGTCTACCTCTTGCCCACCTGTACCTTCCTCCCCATGTTTTGCCCATACTGTGCTGTAGCCTCTGTTACATGATCCATCAGCCATTCTTTCTAAAGCAATTTACTGAAAGTGACCACAGGTGATCATTTAAGTAACAGGTTTGCAACTTAAATGGATACTGGCTGGGCGCTGTGGCTCACGCCTGTAATCCTAGCACTTAGGGAGACCAAAGCGGGTGAATCACCTGAGGTCAGGAGTTTGAGACCAGCCTGGCCAACATGTTGAAACCTTGTCTCTACTAAAAATAAAAAAATTAGCCAGATGTGGTGGTGCATGCCTGTAATCCCAGCTACTCCAAAAGCTGAGACAGGAGAATCACTTGACCCAGGAGGCGGAGCTTGCAGTGTGCCAAGATCAAGCCAGTGCACTCCAGTCTAGGTGACAGAGTGAGACTCTGTCTCAAAAAAAACGAAAAACAAAAAACAAAACAAAAAAACTACTAGTATCCCATCTGCTATGTTATAATCAGCCCATCACTGCCTGAATTCTTAAACATTGATTTTAATTGATCCTTTTTACTAGTTTAATTTTAATTTTCAGATGTTATCAGTTAATAATATGTTCATTTCTAAAGAGATTCCCATTACTTTGTATTATAATCTCATCCTTTTAGATTTTCAAAGTGTTCACTATTTAAAGTCTAATGTGAATATAATTTATTTTCTTCATTTATTTGCTATGTTGATGAAATTATGGGAGTCATTACTGATGTATATCATCTGGTTACATGGCATAATAATCATGACAATGCTCTGGTCTCTTGAGCCTTCAGTTTATCTCAAACATCATGCTAGATGTTTTACTCGCATCATCTATACTGTACAATAATAGAATAAATAAAACTATAGTTATATAATAATTATCATTACTACATTTATCATTTACTGAGTACTTATTATGTGCAAGGCTTAATCCTAAAGACGTTGTGTCTGTTAACTCCTTTATTACTATAACAGCCTTGAGATAAGTACTATACTATTATTTTCCCCACTTAAAAATCACCCCTTTAAGATGAGGGTAATGTAACCTGCCCAAATCATACAATTAATGTTGGATTTGGGATTTAATGCAGAATTTCAACATCTGTGTTTTTCTCCAAATAACACATTGCCTCTCATCATTAATCTGTAGAATAGTTTGGTAATAACTCCTCACTCTGGAATTGTACCATGGCTACAGCTATGATAAGAAATCCTCTCTGTTGCAGCTTAAGTTTTTGATAGAAATAAAAATGTTTGAATAAGAATGAACAATTATAATCACTCATTAAAATCATTATTTTGGTACTCTTATTAGAAAAGAATAAATGTTTGTTTCAATAATTTGTGCTTTCAGAGATGAATTGCTGTACACAGAATACTTTTTTTTTTTTTTTTTTTTTTTTGAGACGGAGTCTTGCTCTGTCACTAGGCTGGAGTGCAGTGGGATGATCAACTCATTGCAACCTCCACCTCCCAGTTTTAATCGATTCTGCTGCCTCAGCCTCCCGAGTACCTGGGATTACAGGTGTGCGCCACCACACCCAGCTTATTTCTATATTTTTAGTAGAGACAGGGTTTCACCATGTTGGCCAGGATGGTCTAAATCTCCTGACCTTGTGATCTGCCCACCTCAGCTTTCCAAAGTGCTGGGCTCACAGGCATGAGCCACTGCGCCCGGCAAGAATCCAATTTTTAAAACTTGAGCAATGAGAGAGATTCATATCAAATAGTTGAAATGTTCTGATTAGAACAATGAAGAGTTGGTATAATATTTTTTATAGTCAAGACAAATTTCAAAGGGAATTTATAGAAAATTATGGGAGCTTATATTTACATATGTTCCCTTATATTTTTTCATTCAGTTTCTGGCCTGTGGGTAACCCCTACATCGGCACCGAGGAAGGACAGCTGTGCAGACCCCAGGCACAATTAGTACCTGAAGTATAACTTACTGCTTACTTATCTCTATCTTATATACATAATCACACTTAGTTCCATGTAATCTCTCTATATAATCATATAAGAGATTGTAGTTGGAGCTGTACAGACACATTTAGTGCTGATTTATTTAATCCTTCTATATAACCATACAGTATTCTGTAGTAGGAGGAATGTCTAGAGCAGTCACAGAGCAGAAGCAAGTACATGGGGAAAACAGCCAGACCAGGACAAGAACCAATGACCCAGGTGATAGCGCCTCTGCCTGAAAGGGCATGTTCTATATGGCAGGTCAGGGCCTAGACAGCAGCACTCGGTGCCCACTGCATGGCCAGCTTAGAGCAAGAGTTATTCCTCCTGAAACAGAGTTGCAGTACGTTGCATCGAGTTCTTGTGGAAAGTAGGCCTCAGGCCTGAGATCCTGCGAATAACCAAAGGAGACGAACCCCTGTGATGTAATCGCACCACGCTTTTGGACACCACTGCATTGGTTTACAGCATCCTTCTATAGGAATTCTTTGACGTCTCCAGCCCCCAGATAAGAAGCGTTGGGCATGGCACTTGTTACACACAGCTCACCTCCTTGCCTTGGTGACCTAATGGGGGTAGACCCCCTTTTTGTACACGACCCTTTACTACTGCACATGGCACAGCCCCCCTACTGCACACGACCTACCTCTCTGACTAGGTGACCTAATGGCATGGCCCCCTTGCTTGCTACTCATGTGATTATGTATGCCCTGTCATTAAGCCTATAGATGACCTCACTCCCGACCCTTTCCCCTGTCTTGTACCTAATAAATACAGACGCTTCTGGATGTTCAGGGCCTTGCCTGTCTCTGCTTGTAAGTGGCGTGGCCCCCTGAGCCCAGCTGTCTTTTCCAGTCCTTTGTGTCCTGTCTCTTTACCTCTTGGATCCAGTGCCTCAGCACAGCGATAGGGGACACCCCACGACCCTGTAGGGCTGTGGCCCTACACTGGCCTACTTTCTATTAATGTGAAGGAAGCTAACATGTATTGAGTGCCTACTATATGTTAGGCAGTGTACTAGGTAGCATATAGACTGCCTCCTTTCACCAGGCATTTATATAAAGCTGTCGCTTGTGTTCTCGGTAGTTCTACATTAATATACATATGCTACTAATAAACTGGTTTTGCAAATTAAGTATTGAATTACATACAGTCTGTCTAAACTCACATGACTAGTAACTGGCGTAGCTGAGATGAAAATATAGCTGACTAAATCCCATGCCCATTTCTTGCTCTGTGTATTAGTCTTTCTTTTCTTTCTCAGAGTTCAAATTAGTCAGGTAACAGAAGTTGAATCTTTCAAGGGTGAAGTCAGTGGTTATGTACCTCTAGCATTTCATCATTGGCCTCTTGCCTAATTGTGAAATTAAAAGGTGGTATTGCCAGGGATTCTCTTGGTTATGGGATAGGCTTTTTAAGAGACTAGAAAGATTTCTTATCTTTTGGGAATTAGACTCAGATTCTGTTAATCTTAATCTGTCTGATTTTAACATTGGAAACAAAGATTAACGGAAGACCCAGATTCTGAAAAATCAGGACCTAAAATTGAAGGTTAGTTAGGAAAAGACAATGGAGCAAAATTAGTAGTTCCTTAACAATGTTTTTTCTTCTTCTAGTTTTCCTCCTGAGTTTCCTTGTGTAAACAAAGATTAAAAACTTTTGTCATAATTATGTAAAATAATGTAATAAAATATTTTCATTTTGTTTTATTCACTGTTTTATTCTCAGATGGAATATAGTGCCTGGCATGTAGAAATGTTTTCTGAATGAATATGTGAACGAGCAAACTGACATAGCATTGAATGAATGTTTAATCATTCATTCAACAAATCTTTGTTGAACATCTGTATACCAAGCACTTTTCTAGACATGGAAAATGCATCACTAAGCAAGGCAGTCACAGTGTCTGCCCCATGGTAATCACTTTCCACTAAGGGAAAATAGAAAATAGACATGTTTTTTAAAATAAAGTATGTCAGATAGTGATAAGTGCCTTGTACCAGCATCGCAGACACACACACAGCCGGTGGAGATGTGAGCACATGAGCTCAGCCAGGTTGAGAAGCACAAGGGAAGCATGTGCAGTGGCTGCTGAGGGATGAGTAAAGGAGACCGGAGAAGGTGAAGGCACCCTAGCAGCAGAAGTGAGCAGATAATGGGGCTCCTACCAGCCAGCATCTGGAGGGGGACGTTATTCCAGCAGCAGTAGGAAGCCTCTGGACTGTGCAAAAGCCTGGGAATGTCAGGATCACATTTATAGCTTAATAGTCTTTGTTAGAGTGGTGTCTGCTGTCACGTGAATTTTCTATGACAACTATGTGCCAAATGGATTGTTTTTATTTTGGGGGGTAGTTTTTATTTTTATATATATTTTTTCATTTCTTATAATTAGACATTTTTAAATGTTACTATTTTTTCTTTTTTCTAGGAAGAAGAGTTGAGGAAAAGTGGAGAAGCAAAGTACTTCCATCTCAATGATGATCTCCATGTTCTCATTGAAGTGTTTGCCCCACCTGCCGAAGCTTATGCCAGGATGGGACATGCTTTGGAAGAAATCAAAAAGTTCCTCATCCCTGTTAGTACAGTTTTTCTTGATAGTTAACTTGTACTTTAAAGTCCTTTCTTTACTTTAATCCTTGATAATTCTTGTCTGTAACTGTTATTTGCATAGCTCCTTATCTGCTAAAAAGCTTTATGGACATCACCTCAAGTAGACCTTACAGTGTCCCTGTGAATTACCTGGCATTGTTCCTTGTTTATATATGAGGTGTTGGAGTTTTAGGGAGATTAAATAATAGGGCCAAGGTTACATGGCCAAAAAACTTGCATAGCACAGTCACTAGTTCGGGTTTTGAAACTCTAAGTCCTACGATTTTATGTGACACTTCACAATTTTTTTGTTCGCCAACACAAAACTATTAGGGCCTTCCGTGTGCTGTGCACTGTGCTTGGCTTTGGCATACGGACTTGAATTAAAGTAGTCCCTGCCCTCATTTAGTGTAATATAAGATGTAATTTAGAGGAAAAGAGAAACACCAACAGATGATTTTAGTACAACATGATAAATACAATAACGGACATAACCATAATGAGCACAGAGGGGATAGGGCTATTTAGCGTCTGCCAAGTATTTTGGATGTTTTGTTAAAGATTGACAGTCTGTTTTAACCCTTTTAAACACCTTGACATTGCTAAGGATGTGACAATTTAGAGGGAATACATCTCTACCTCTGTTAACAAAAGTTGATTTAAGTCTTTTGTGTGATTTTTATGCTCTTGATAAAAGGACTTTTTGTGTCATTTGCATGCTCTTGATAAAAAGAATCATAAAGCATTCAACACGTTGGCTCTGCAGACAATTTATTTTATAGAAACTGACGCATCTGCCAAATAGCTCTCTGGGATAAGACTGTCTTTAGTCATTCCAGGCTAGTTTGGTGGATTGACTTACATACTACAGCACGTGTATTGCGATTATATTATCTGTGAGGAAACAATTATTATATTTATAGGGAAAGGGTATTTAAATCACTATTGCCTTTAAAAAGCCACGACATGGAATTGCATTAAATATGTAATAACCTGGGAACGGAAATAGCTAGTATTTTCTTTAGTTCCCGCAAGCAAATGTGACAATCCATTTCTTCATTTAGTTTAAAAACAAAATTTCTAAGGGCTTACTATGTGATCAGCACGTGTGAACTAGCAAAAGACATGATCTCTCTTGGAGTTTAATGGAAAAGTCAGATATGAATCAGTTTTTCATATAAATGACTACAAAATTAAAACTATGGCAAGACCACAGCTAAGGAGAGGTGTATGTTTTGTTGAGCATGCGGTGTGGACCAGGCAGTGTGGATCCAGCCAGGTGAGACAGATTCTATTTTTCAAAGATGGCTGCAGTAGCACCTTTTATCCCGTGACCTTCGCAGTCCTTCACCCAGAGGTAGAAACTAATTTCCCTCATACCAAATCTGGACTGGCCAAAAGCATCTTTGCCTAATGAAGTTCACTAAGATTATCAACTGTTTTCTTTTAAATGTTTTTTAGTGTTCTTTCACTTAAAATCCATTTTGAGTTAATTTGTATATTTGAGGTTAGTCTCTAAATTTATTTTTTTCTAGATGGATATCCAGTTTTCTTAGCACCGTATGTTGAAAAGACAATTATTTCCTCATTCAGTACCTTAGTACCATTGTTGAAAATTTACTAAACATAAATATAATGGTTTATTTCTGCATTCTTAAACTCTTTTTCATTGATTTGTATGCCTAGACTTCATGCCAGTAGTGTGCTCTTAATTACTTTAGGCTTAAGTAAATCTGGAAATCTAGGTTGTATAAATCTTCCAACTTTGTTCTTTTTCAAACTTTTTTTAGCTTTTCTGGCTTCTTAGCATTTTCATATATATTTTAGGATCAGCTTCTTAATTTCTGTAAAACAAAACAAAGCTGGCTAGGATTTGATAGATATTATATTGAATTTGTAGATCAGTTTGGGAATAATTTTCACTTTAACAGTTTTGAGTTTTCCAATCCATGAACA
The DNA here is from genome assembly GCA_963573385.1 of Cacajao melanocephalus. Lineage (NCBI taxonomy): Eukaryota > Metazoa > Chordata > Mammalia > Primates > Pitheciidae > Cacajao > Cacajao melanocephalus. Next base: position 7,712 of record CAUYLG010010777.1, on the reverse strand, counting down.
TGAGATGTTTCTTCACTTTTTAAAAAAGATATATTTTTAAATTTTTCTTAACAGTATTATATAGTGTTCAGGGTGTCAGACTTTTCCTTTTCTTTTGCGAAATTTATTTGTAAATACTGTATACTTCTTGATACTATTGTGAGTGCAGCTTTTGAAATTTCATTTTTAGATGGTTACTAGTGTACAGAAATACAATTGATTTTTTAATATTGATTTAGTATCTCGTGATCTTGCCAAATGTGTTTATTAGTTGCAGTGTGGTGTTTTTTAATAGAATCATTACAATAATTAAGTGGAATTCTAATTAGTGAAATATAGGAGCGTGTCATCTGTGAATAAAGATAATTTTACTAGTTCCTCTTCAATATGGACGCCTTTAATTTTTTAAAATGTAATGTTGTTGTTATTTTCTGTTCTGTTCCATTCCTTATTACAATGACTAGAACCGTCAATGCAGTGTTGTTGCTAAAATTAGGAGGAAAGCATTCAGTCTTGTACCATTGGCTATAGGCTTTTTTTATTGCTGCCCTTTGTCATGTTGAAGTTCTTTTATATTTCTAATTGGTAAGAGTTTTTTTTATCATGAATGTGTGTATAAATATGGATATTGAATTTTGCAAATCTGTTTCCACCTGAGATTATTGTGTGGTATTAGTCTCATTTATTTTGTTAGTAACAACGTATTACATTAGTTGATTTTCAGATGTGAAGCCAAATTTGCATTCTGAGGATAAATCCCACTTGGTCATGGCATAGCGTCTTCTTTATAGTAGCTAGATATGGTTTACTAATAGTTTGTTAAGGATTTTTGCATCTGTAATTATGAGGGATATTGGTTTGTAGCACAGTATTTTTCTGGAGTCTTTTATATTAACTTACACTATTTCTGGTGCCCTTCATTTTTTCCTGTGGCTAGAGTTGCCATATGGTATTATTTCTTTTCAGCCTGAAGGTTTTTCTTTAGACTTTTCTGTAACCTAGGTCTGCTAGCAAAAAGTGTTTTGTCCTTCTGGGAATGTCTTTATTTCACCTACATCCTAAAAAATAGGTTATGTAATTATTGGTTGATAGTTTTTGGTTTTTGTTTCTCCAGCACTTTGAATATGCTACTCTGCCACCTTCTGACCTCCGTTACTTTTGATGAGGAGAGTTATTAATCATTTTGCTCTTCTGCTGTATATAATCTGTTGTTTTTCGCTTGCTGCTGTCAAAACTTTTTCTGCTTCTGGTTTTCAGCAATTTGGCTGTGATGGACATGTTTATCCTATTTGTTAGCTAAGCTTTGTGCATCTATAGGTTTATGTTTTTCATTAAATGTGGAAAGTTTTCAGCTACTTAAACTTTTTCTGCCTTTCTGCCCCCCACCACACCCCCCCCCCCGCCATTCCAGTTACATGTATGTTGATACATATGGCAGTGTCCCATGGATTTCTGAGACTCATTTTTTTTCATCCTTTTTTCTCTGTGTACCTTAGACTGTGTAAGTTTAATGGACCAATCTTCAAGTTAACTAATTCTTCTGCCAGTTCATACCTGCTATTGAACTCCTCTAGTGAATTTTTCATTGCAGATAATATGCTTTTGAAATTTTCTTTTGTTGCAAGTCCAACATCTGGGCCCTCTCCAAGACAGTTTCTTTGTACTGCTTTTCTCCCCCTGAGTATGGGTCATGTTTTCCTGTTTCTCTGCATGTTTCTTAGTTTTTGTTGAAAACTATTTTAGATAACAGCAAACTTGTAATCTGATTTATTTTCTTCCCAGAGGGGTTATTTTTGCTGAGGTGATTTTTTTTTTTTTTTTTTTTTGGTTTTCTGTTTCTTTAATAATTTAGTTGGACTAAATTTGCAGTCTGTCTTCCTTATAGTTATAGCTAATAATATCTCTTTTAACGTGTTTTTTTCTTGCTTTTATTTTTAAACCTGGCCTGCTAGAGATGTTGTCTGTGTCAGCACTGCTTAGTCCAAGCCAGGGGTACCCAGGGGGAGCTTGTGCTCAGATACCTGTGTTAGTGAGGTTTCCATCCTCTGATGATGGAGCTGTGTGTATGCATAGGGCAGTGGATCCAAAGAAGACTCTCTTCTGTCTGCCCTGGCTTTTCCCTTCCTCCAGGATTCCTCCTATCTCCCCTGTATATATGTGCACTCGCCTTCAGGAGAGGATGTATGGAGAGCTTTGTCTCACTCTCTTGCTGTCCATGCACATAGCCTTCCATCCAGCCAGAGGTGTATGGCGAGCTTCTCAAGACTGTCTCATTTCCTGAATCTTTGTCCAATTTCTGTCTAGCCTGATGGTCAGTGTCTTGATGCCACCCAAGACAGCAGTACTAGGCACATCCCTAGGGAAGAAGACCAGACTCCATTTTTCTTACCTGAAATGTAGCACTTTTAAATGAATAAATGTATTGTATTTTCAGTTTATTGTATACCTTTAGTCAGTTTTCAGACTCCTAAACCAGAAGTCACATGTCATATCAATTTAACTTATGTGATTTTGGACATTGTTCCTATGAGAATATGTAGTTTTACTTCATTCTTTTTAATGTCTGCATAATATTTCATTATATGCATGTTTAAAAGTTTATTTAATTGGTCCTCAAATAATAAACATTAAGGTTATTTTTTATAGGTCACAATAGATACAGTGATCCTAAGATTAACCTCAGACATAAATATTGGCCTATTTTGGCAAATATATCTGTAGAGCAAATTCCTAACAGAGAGCCCACTGAATTTCAATGAGTTTGTTTTAATAATTTCATTTAAAAACTTTTTCTCCATTCTTCAGGCTAAAATACATTTGAATAGATTCTAAGCTTACTGGATAGTCAAGTCCTGCTTACACATATTTAATCAAAATTTTAATTGCATTTCCTCTCTTTACAATTCATAATGGTGTTAATGTTATAATAGTTTCACTTTTCAGACAGGGAGTTAAAATGATAATTTAAAGTGTAAAATTACAAAAATAAGTTCATCTGTAAGCTACTATGAATGATTTGCATTCCCTATTACTTTAAAAGCATTCTTTCAAAGACCAAGAAAATTCTAATTGTAATGGTTATATCAGTAGTGTCCATTTGATACCAGGAGAGATAGTTACCTAGAATTTTAAAAAATTGTCCAAAATTACATAGTTGTTAAATTCAGTTGGTTAAATTTAGGCTTAACCTCAGATGTGATTGAATCAAATTCCATGTTTCTTTCCTTACTATACTATTTTTAAATGTAGTTTTTCAAAGATGATATCTTAAATGGACTTTATAGTTTTTGTGATACCGTTATAGTCACCTAACCTTACTTAGAATATTTTCTAATTTTTTAATGTTTTTGAATAGGGCCTCGACCATGTTCTTTCCGCATAAATCTATTTTTAACTTCATGCAATTTAGTATCACACCTCCTAACACTTTTCAGCAGGGCAAATATTTAACATTTACATAGCACATTTTATTTAGAGTTTTACAAATCACTTATTTAGAATGTGCTTTACAAATTGTGTATTAATCTTCACACATTGCCAGTAAAATGACCGGGGATATGCTAATAGGCTTATTTTAGAGAGGTTGAAATGATGATGGAAAGATTCAGATGCTTCCCTGAGGTCACAATACCTGAAATAAGTCAGAGAAAGAATCTATATTTACAATAAAATATTGACTCCATTCTTAATTTTTCCTGTCAATCTTAGTGACTTGTATTAGTCATCATTTGCCTTCCCTTCTTTCTGCTTTGCAAATGTTAACTGATTATGATTTCAACTTTCCTTTTGATTGGTGTTCATATATATTTTTTTAATTCTAGAATGCCTTCCACAAGTTTCAAGTAATTCTTTTGCATTCTGCTTTTGAAAAGGGCTATTATTTTTTTTAATTTCCTGAATTTCTTCGTGTTTTTAATTCTAAATAATAAATAATTCAGGAATCTGTCTCCTCTGAATCGTCTATGTACACTCAAATATGCTCATGCTTCTTCTGTCTTAAAATCCTCTGCTCCTCCCTACAAGCTATGATCCTTTCTCTCTTGTTCTCATTGTGGCCATACAGCTGAAAGAAGCTGCCTGCCTTTACTTTCTGTGGCTTACTGCTATTTATTCTTCATTCCACTGAAATAGATTCCAGTTCCACCTTTCACCCAAACTACTATTTTTGACAGTAGTGGCTTTATTGTTAATGAATCCCATGGAATTAGGACTTGCTGCTTTTGTCAGAATGTAAATACAACACTGACTTCCTGTGGCTTTTCTTGCCACACCTTTTCAGTATACTCTGTGAAGATTCACTCCTTATGTTTGTATCTAAGACAAGCTTCTCCAACCCATGGGCCAGGTGCAGCCCAGTAAGGCTTTGAATGTGGCCCATACACAAATTTGTAAACTTTCTTAAAACATTTATATTTTTTTGTTTACTTTTTTTTTTTTTGAACTCACCAGGTATCATTAGTGTTTTTTATGTGTGGCCCAAGACAGTTCTTCCAGTGTGGCCCAGTGAAGCCAAAAGATTGGACACCCCTGATCTGAGCGTTTTTTAGTTTTAGTTACTTACAGTTGGTCTCTTGATTCATTTTGATCGAATTTGTGTGTATAACATGAAGTATTTGGGTCTCCCCCTTTATTTATTTCTTTATTTCATTTGTTTATATTTATATGGCTTTCTAATTACTGCAGCATCAGCTGTAGAAGACACTAGTTAAAAAGCAATTGACTGTAACTTAAATCTGAGCTCTCACTTGTATTTCATTGATCTTTATGTCTGTTTTATGCCATTACCACACAGTCTTGATTACTGTAACTTCACAGTAAGTTTTGAAATGGGGACATGCCATCCCACCAACTTTCTTGTTTTTAAAGATCGTTTTGGCTGTTCTGGGTTACGCTGAATTTCCATATGAATATTAAGATCAACTTGTCCATTTCTGCAAAGAAGCCAGCTGGGATTTTAGTTGAGATTTAATTGATTCTGTAGATCAGTTTGGAGAGTATTATCATTTTGACAATATTAAGACCTTCTGTCCATGAACATTGGATATCTTTTCATTTTATTTAGATTTTTTAAAAAGTCAATGTTTTATAGTTTTTAGTATACAACTTTTGCTTTATTTTGTGATCTTATTCCTAAGTATGTTATTCTTGATGCTGAGGTAAGTGGAATTGTTTTTTAAATTTCATTTTTGAGTTGTTCACTGCTGGTGTAAATAAATAAAACTGAGTTTTGTATATTAATGTTGTATCCTAAAACCTTGCTAAATTCCTATTAATTAATTTTTTTGTGGATTACTTAGGATTTTCTATACACAGGTTTGTACCACCTGTGAACAGAGATTGTTTTAGTTCTTCCTTTCCTGTGTAGATACTGTTTATTCCTTTTTGTTACATAATTGTCCTGGCTAGAACCTAAAGTACAATGTTGAGTGGAAGTGGTAAGAGCAGACATCTTTGTCTTGTCTTAGGATAACACATCGTTAAATATGTTGTTAGCTGTGGGTTTTCCTAGTTGATGAGTGTTTTTATCCTCAAGGAGTGTTGGATTCTCTTCTGTCAAATGTGTTTCTCTCTGTTGAAGTTACCATGTAGCTTTTTTCCTTTATTTTAATATATTATTACATTAATTTATGTTTGGATGTTAAATCAACCTTATAATCCTGGAATAAATTCACCCTGGTTCTTGTGTATTAATTATGCTGCTGCATTTGGTTTCTTAATGTTTATTTGACATCTTTAACATCCGTATGGATAAGCATATTTGTGTATAGTTTCCTTATCTTGTGCTTTCTATATCTGGTTTTCCTATCAGGTAATACTGGCCTCATAGAATGTGTAAGGTAGTGATCCTTCCTATTAAATTTTTGAAGAGTTTATGAAAAATTAGCATTAATTCTTTATTTAAATATTTATTAGAATTCACTATTGAATTTTGGGTGTTTCTTAGAAGGAAAATTTTTGAGTACTTATTTTGACGTTTTTCTTATTAAAGAAAAATCTTTTTCTACACATAGCACTTCTGATAGCAGATGTTCCCCTGCCCCGCATACCAGCCAGTTCTTTGACTCTCCAGACACCAAATCAGTGTTCTAAGGTGCCTTACAGTTCTCACACTGTCTGGTGATAGCATCTGACCTCACAAGTTAAAGATCAGACTGCTCCGCTTTAGGTGCCAGTTTTAAGTCCCAGGCCTCCCTCACTTCTGACCAACTTGACTACAAATTGAGAATACAGAACCCTCTCCTCAGATCCTGTGATATGCCATAACAACTTATGTAATTCAGATTAACAACCTATTTACTATTACTGGTTACTGTAACGTAAGAGATACTATAAAGATGAATAGCCAGATGAAGAGGTACATAGGGCAAGGTCTGAGTGCAGGAGCTTCTGTCCCTGTGCAGTTGGGGATGTACCACCCTCAGGGCAGACAGGTAGTTAATCAACCCAGAAGCTCTTCAAATCCCATCATTTAAAGTTTCTATGGAGTATTCATTATATAAGCATGACTAATTAAGTCTTTAGCCATTGGTGACTGAGTCAGACTCCAACCCCTCTTCCTTCCCCAGAGGTATAAGGGGTATAAGGAGTTAGAGCTTGAAGCATCAACCCTCTAATTCTGCCTTGGTCTTTTTGGGAAATAACTTCCATCCTCCAGGAGTTACTTCATTAGCATACTCAGGTATGGTTGAAAGGGGTTTATTATGAGTAACAAAAGATGTTCCTCTCACCTCTATTGCTAAATTCTAAGGGGTTCAGGAGCTCCCTGTAAGGAACTTGGGGCAGAGAACAAATAGATATTTATTATTATTTCACACGTTATTGTCTCTTCATATTTCTGTTTCTTCTTGAGTCAGTTTTGGTAGTTTTTGTCGTTGTTCATCCATGTTGTCTACATTACCAGTTTTTTTTTTTGGCATATGGTTGTTTGTAGAATTCCCTGATGATCTCTTATTTCTTTAAAGTCCAAGTGATGCCCCCTTTTCATTTGTAATTTTAACAGTCTCTTTTATTCTTGGTGAGTTTAGCTAACGGTTTATTAATTTTGTTAGCCTTTTAAACAAACAACTTTTGATTTTGTTGATTTTTCTGTATTCTCTTCTTTTTTTTCATTTGTTTCTGCTCTATTTTTAATTTTTTTCCTTCTTACTTTGGGTTTGATTTGTTTTCCTGTTCCACTTCTAAAGGTAAAAGGTTAGATTATTGGTTTGAAATCTTTTATTTTAAAAAAGTAGATATTTAAGAATTGAGCCTAACAGTTCAGACCTACAGTGAGCCATGATCGCACCACTGCACTCCAGGCTGGGAACAGAGTGAGAGCCTGTCACCAAAAAAAAGAAAGAAAGAAATAGAGCAAGAAGATGACTAGCAGCTCAGGATTGTAGCTCCCAGAGAAAGCGCACAGAACGAGAGGACGCCACACTTACAGATGAATTTTTGTTGCCCACAGAAGAGATTCCTAGTGGAGGAGCCCCACAGGTCGCCAGCGCGACTCTTGGCGGCCTGCGTGGCAGTTTTGCCGGCACCTCGGCGCAGCAGTTCTCAGTGTAGAGTAAACGGGACTGAGTCCCCTTTTGGTCAACATTTGGAGCTCTGGGAAGGCAGACTCACCTATTTACCTGATTGAAAAAGGGATTTAAGAGGGAAGCCAGACCGGAGATTCCCAGGCAGAAAAGCACCACGAAACTTAATGCTGCTGTTTTAGTCGGCGCAGTGGGTTGCTCAGATTTCAGCGC
>CAUYLG010010773.1:0-74009 GCA_963573385.1 Cacajao melanocephalus | reverse complement strand
AGCATGGGAAGAAATGCCAGATATAGGTGAAGGGGAGGAAAGCAGCAAATCACACTGCCACGTGTGTACCTATGCAACAATCTTGCATGTTCTTCACATGTACCCCAAAACCTAAAATACAATAAAAATTAAAAAAAAAGAAGAAGAAATGATCTGAATCATGGAGAGATTTGAAGTAGAGACAGCATGTGATCATATTTGCATTTTAAAACCTTAACTTAAATGGCAATATGAAGGATTAACCAAAGTAGAAAGGGGAGACATTTGAGAAAGCTCTTGGAATCCTCCAGAAAAGCCTGTAGTAGAATGAAAATAGATTAATTATATTAAATATGACAAATGTTTTTCTTTTTTCCTCTTTACATTTTTGTCCATTCCCAGCCAAACTTTGGACCATCTACTCCCTCATAATGTTGTTGTTGTTTTTAAATCTCCACAGGCCTTACCAAGTGTGGAAACTGGCCTGAGGAGCCTACGGTGATCCCTGACCCTTCTAGGATCTATGAAGAAAATGATACATTGTCTCTTGATAAATGCACTTGGCCCTGGCAGTTGGTGAGTGCTGCATATTTGTGAGACTGTCCAGGGGCTAATAAGCGAAATGGATATCTAAAACAAATGATCAAATATGTTAGCATAGTTTCATCTCTGCAATATTTTATGTTAAATTTTTAAGATAACCTATTATAAGTGCAGTCTCTAAAGGTAGTTTCATTCTAGTTAGGAATACCAAAAGTGAATTTCCGTTATTTCCACCAAATACCTTCTTGAATAGTCCCAAAATAAGCAGTTATACTTAAATACAAAATTGATCATAGGAAAAATATTTTTAGAAATCAATTTCTCATATGAAATGGAAAATATTCTGTATTTTCCTTTTCCACGAAATAATTATTCATGCAAAAAACATGTTCTTATCACTATACAATTCCTGAAAACACAATTTGATGCTAAATACAGCGGTTACAAAAACACCTTAATAAACTTATGTCATATAATATTAACTCCTACAGTTGCTCCTTTTTAAAAGGTGCTTTTTTTAAAAGAAAAAGAAAAACAAGAATTATTTAAAGTCTCAATTTTTTCGCACCACAGCAGAACATGACTTAAACAAGAAGCATTATAAAAACCAATATATCAAAAGTGCCTAATAATAGTAATAAAAACACCCATTGTATTCAACCTATAGTGTAAGAGAGCATCTTTTGTATTGAGAGAGCATAGAAACAGCTAGGGCCTATGTCTTATTAATACAAATGAATAGCTGAGGTTTACCCTCATACAGTTGAAATCATTCCAGATTGATTGGAAGTGAAGTTTACCTTATTGAATACATGAGTGTTTCTTATAAAGAAAAATAAATCAAGAACCCACTATTTAAAATCCTTTCCACTCATCAAAACAAACAAACGAAATAGGAACACATTTTGATATGATTCCATAAAGAATGAGACCTTGCTCTAGCTTGTCACGCAGCCATATCTGTATGTGATGCATACAGACGGTAAGAATGGATTCTGTACTAACTACCGGTGCTTACTTTCCTTCAACGATAATTGTCTTAATGACTGTTTTAATCAGTATTAACTACTAGCAATAACATGCTTTTAATTATGTTGTAAGCGAGTCCTTTATTGGGCTGTTTTGGGAAGCAAATTAGTCAAAAGGAGCTGTTAATCAAAAACGTGTTACTGGCACAAAATAAATGTTCATTTAAGGAGCCATTTGAAATAAACCTGGCTCATTGCCTCTGACAACCTGCAAGGACACCAGGGCCTCCAGAGGATAACTTCTTCAGTACTCGCCTGGATACGCCTTGCTGCTCAGAAGTTGTAAGGAGAAACATTAAGCACTTTCGGTCATTCATCAGCAAACTTTTACTACTGTACTCAAGAAAACGAGCCTCCTAGGAACTTCACAGCAGATCTATCCCTTCATTAGCCAAGTAATATTGAGAGAGATGTTCCTGTCACTTCCAATGGAGAAATCTATTGCACTGAATTTTAGTAGTATCCCTTTTGTCTATGAGCTGTCTTTGCAAATTCCAAGGTATTTAGGCTGAAAAACTAGCACAATTATCTCTGAACATTTTTCGTATATATTCATTTCCTTTTATTGAACTATATCTAGCCAGAATGTACCACTGTGCATGATTATTTATTTTCTCTTACTCTGTAGTCTTAGGACTGGGCTTTTTCACTATTATCCTTTATTAGCAAGCTATAAATTGAAATACAACTTTGGGAAAATATCTCAGAGAAAAGGAATGGATGAATTAATTCTTCAATTTTAAAATTAAGCTTCAGAAAGAATATTCTACCATATTATGATTAAAACATTAATTTTAAAGTCTATGTATATTTATTTGTTGGCTAATCTACTTGGCCTGAAGCTTTTGGGTTACAATTTACTACTCTTTTCTATCCTCCATGTGTGAAGGTTAATGCTTCCCCCGTATCATAAAGTATTTTTGGAAACCCAATCTCCAAAGTGGAACTACTCCTTTTGAAAATATTATGTATGTGACTGCTATATTGTTCCGTATGTGGCCAGTTAATTCACAACAGTGTCTGGCATGCAACAAATAAGTAGTTAATGTTTGCTGAATGTTTGTTCATATATCAAGCACCAACTATGTGTCCCACTGAGGAAGGCAGGAGGGATACCTAGGGGAGAAGACAAGCAGCTGTCCTCACTGACCGGTACAGTCTGGTATAGGGATTCAGCAGTTTCCTACTTTCACAACATCGACAGTAATTCAATATAGCATTAAGAAAGTTCCACAGGCTGTCTAAGGGTGTCACCATCTGTAGTATCTATTTGCCACTTCCTGACTTTCTGGAAAGTATTGCCGTATTCGTAGACTTCCCACCATGGACATTTTGCTTCTTTTTAAATTGTTGTTTCATGTTTCTTTTAGTTTCTCTGTTTTGACTTTTGATCTTTGTATAAAAAGAGTCAAACAGGAACAAGTACCCCCATAGACACCCAGGTGGGGTCCATTTTGAAGACTGGGAACAAATGTAAGAATCCCAGTGTGGCTCCCAATAGGAAAATGGAAAGGACAGGGCTGATCTCCTTCTCTATTTCCTTATTCAGGAGGTGGCAGGAACCTACAGTAAGGATACTCCAAAATGATGCCAGGACGTAGATGCAGTCTGATCAGGAGAGAGAGACTGAGAAGCTAAAACCCCAGTCAGAGAAAGAGAAAAAAAAGCAGGAAATTCATTCTGAAGAAAGAAAGAACAGTGAAGGCAAAACATCCTGGGTTTGGTTTGGCCAGACCCAGAAATATCTGTCACAAAAGGAGAGAATCACTAACAGCATGTCCAGAGTACAGTACAGCTGTAAAGAATGTAGCTTTTCATATTGACTCCCAGACACCTGAAGCTGCAGTCTCGGTGAATAGTTGTGAGTTAGATGGGTGAATGGACAAGAGATTAAATAAATACAAGCAGTTACCAATAATTAAATTTTTTATTTATCTAACATATCAGTTAATTGTAATTAACTCTGCCTGCTGGTGGGGAGTGTGGCTTGCAAACTGGTCCAAAGTGTATAATAAAGCACTTTCCTGCTGTCCTGGCTATATCACTTTCTGACATCTTTTATCTGTATATTATTGTTCTTATAAAAATTCAGTGATGAAAATGTTATTGTCCTATTTGTTTTGTTTTTACTGGTGAGGAAACTGAGGCTTATGTATGTTAAGTAATTTATAAAATATCACATCATTATTAAAAATGAAAGCATAATTTTAAATGCAGATGTTCCTATTCAAGGATTTGGATTTTGCTTTCTTTCTTCCTTTTTTTCACTATTAATGTCTTCTACAATTGTAGCTCTCAATAGTCTGAACATCTTAAAAAATAAATGAGACAAAGGTTCTCTTTTTCAAGCCTTGTCTCCATTTATTAACTTGCTAATGTTGCAATGTGAATTTGAGTGATTTAGAAATCATTTCTGTATATAATGGACAATTAATATATCAAATGATAATATACTTAATCTGTACCATAACAATTATTTTAATGAAAATATGCTTCAATTTAAGTTGTGTCAATTTAAATCATGCTCTCTGGACTAATTCCTGTCATAAATGAAGTACTTCTATCATAAAATTTTTCTAACAGTAGAACTTTTTTTAAACACTTATCCCTAGAGGATGTAGGCTGACATGAAAGACAATCAGAAAACAAGTGAAAAGTATGAAGAAATACTCAAAAGAATTGTACTTAATTTTCCTTTTTGTTTTCATTGGTCCCCATTCTACCTTGCCACTTTGCAAACCACTGCTATGGTTTCTCTCTCATAGCAGTCAAAGGTAGCGGAGGGGAAAAGGATCCTTCTAATCCTTTTGCAGAAACCATACAGCTGCCCAATTAACATGTGCTAATTGACTAAATATAAAAAAGAGTCAAGAATTGAAGGCCTGGATTATGGTGGGTGGCTTGAGCAAAACAGATTTTATTCATTCCCATTAAATTCTATCATGTATCTAGTCAGAAAAAAAATGCTTTAAATTATTAAACATTAGAAGTTTAATTCAGCATTAAGAATGACTCAATTTTACCATATTTTAAACCTATGAAACATCTCTCAGCCAAATATTTTTTAAAAATTGGAAATTACTGAGAGTTTCTGAAACTATGAAACATTCAGAGTTATATAAACTAAGACATAATTTTGACTATCATTTTCCCTTTGATATTTAAAAGCTCGTTGCTTTTTGGGAGAACACTTGAACATATCAACAGTAATTTTAGGGTTGTAGGAGAAGTGAATCTGTGCATATGATAGTGATTGACCACTTAACTTTTCAAATGATCGTTTTGTTCCTAAGTGTTATGAGTGTCTCTGGTGATCATCATGCTGCACAAGCCACAGTGAGAGATGACTTCTGACTCCACTCTGTAACTAAAGGAGTTTCCAATAAATGATACAACCACAGTCTGCCTGCCTTAGACTTCTGTACCTACGGAAATATGATCTTTGCAATATAATGTAATTTCCAACTTCCTTGTTTATCATATGATGCATTTATTTCAACCACCACTGACAGTAACTTTCATTTGGTTTTAAACTTCCATCAAACATTCCTTTTCTTTCTTGTTGGTATAGAGTCAAACAGATATCACTGGTGGAAGAAGATGGGGAAGCCAAGGACTAAGCCCATGAAGGTCTCAAATCAGAATTGCCCAGTATTCATTTACAGAGCTAATGTGGAACAAAATCTTATTTGGAAAATTGTAATGGCAAAATAACAGCTTTCATTTTCAAAGTGAGATGTTTTTGCCCTTCTGCAGCTCACTCAGAATGGAACCACATGTTACGGAAATTTGTTTGTGAAGATCTTGTGTGGGATTTGTCAGTCCTAACAATCCTAATATTTGTTAGGCCTGGTATTTAATTTTTTAAAATCATAATTGTGTCATTTGAATTTCACATCTTTATTTTTTGGGGGAGGGTGGGATAAACACCCATATTTTTGATATTCTACAAAATGAAATTTAACTCTCACATTAAGAATTATTTCATGGATTCTCACAGGTGGTGATACTGCCCTGAAGGGGGCAATCATTCATTCTTTGGGAAGTAAAAAAAATTCTTTTTATGTAAGAAACATAGATATACGTACATATAGAAATAGACATACAGTACATACACTAAAATTCATGAAGGGATTAGACCAAAAAAAATCTAAAGGCTTCTTAGAGGAGCAATAATAAAAGCAAGTTTGGAAGGTCCTGCACAATTCCATTACATTCAAAGGTCAGGGGAAAAGCCAACATATGATATACATTTCATAGCCATTTAAAGAATCATTCAGTTTCTAGTTGCTGCATTTTATAAACTAAAACAATATTGTTATTTCTACTTTTATTTATTGTAAATATTTTTCAATAAGTTATGTTCTAAGAACAGAAATCTGCCAGGTCTAAATAACCTACAAATATCTTATTTCCTTCTTTGGAATTATAAGTGACATGTTTGGCCAGTGTGAAATACTTTTTTCATATCCTAGATACTTTTAAGGATAATTTATGGAAAGTTTTTCATTACCAATCTTCTTCCTACATGAGTCACTTACTGACCTTGAGTAAACAGTACACTAATGCACATCTGGGTACCACTATTTTCTAACTAGGTGAGATGCTCATTCAATATTCGCTTTTAGGTGATATGCTTACATGAGTGTAAATGGTGCCTCTTAGACAATAAACCGGTACTGTTTAGTTCATAGAGAATATAAATCAACTATAAATATGGAGGTTAATCATCAGTGATATGTAAACCTGTTGCCATTACTAACTCTATGCTTATTTATCCATCTCACAATATTTAAGCTTCCATCACCTCTGTTAATAACCAAGTCTCCAAGAGTAAAAAGACCAAAGAAAGAAAAGATAATTAGCACTTTACTTTCGAAAGATTACCAACACTTGTCCTAAGTCTGAGGATAAAGTAACTTTTAATTGTCATCTAAAATAATAAAAAGAAAAATCAAGAATGTCTTAACTTATATATGAGAAACAATAATGCAAATAGTAACACAAAATAGATATAGTATAAAATGCTTTACTTTCTCACAATTACTATTAAAGGTAATCAAAGAGTGAGTTATAGGAAAATAAACATATCCCATCAAAAAATACTTATAATGCTGTCAATGCTGATTTGAAAAAATATTACATTTGGTTGAGGGTGATGCAGAATAAAGCATCACAGTATTTCTATTATAAATCCATATTTTAAATGCCTAAAAGTAACATTGGAAGGAAATAAAATAACCTTTAATCTCATATGAATTTGAAAAAAACTACTGAATGTATACATTTATAGTAACTATAATGACTATATGACATATCCTAGACTGAATTTCTATGTTAAAAAGTCTAAAACGGTCCTTTGTTTTATTCTTTGCCTATAGTTTACATTCCCACCAACACTGTAAGTGTTCCCTTTTTGCTACATCTATGCCAACATCTTTTTTTTTTAAATTTTTTCATTATGGCCATTCTTGCAGAAGTGAGGTGTTACTGCACTGTGGTTTTGGATTGCATTTCCTTGATAATTTGTGATGTTGAGCATTTGTTCTTATTTTTGTTGGCCATTTGTAAATCTTCTTTTGAGAATTGTCTACTCATGTCCCTAGGCCACTATTTGATGAGGTTTTTTGTTTTTGTTTTTGTTTTTGCTCATTTGTTTGTGTTCCTTGTAGATTCTGGATATATTAGTCCTTTGTCAGGTATATAGACTATGAAGATTTTATTCACTCTGTGAGTTGTCTGTTTACTCTGTTGATTATTTCTATTGCTGACTTATGAGATGAAGTCCCATCTATTTATCTTTGTTTTTGTTGCCTTTGGGTTCTTGGTCATGAAGTCTGCCTAAGCCAATATCTAAAAATTGTTTTCCAATGTTTAGGGAAAAGTTGAAAGCATTCAACCTGAGAGCTGGAACAATAACAGGATGCTCACTTTGACCACCTCTGTTCAGCATAGTACTGAAAGTCCTAGCTAGAGCAATTAAGAGAAAAAAGTAAATGGCATCCAAATTGGTACTGAGGAAGTCAAACTGTTGCTGTTTGCATAACTATAGACTTAGAAAACCCGAAAGATTCATCTAAAAAGCTCCTAGAACCGGTAAATGAATTCAGCAAAGTCTCAGGATACAAAATTAATGTACACAAATCAGTAGCTCTGCTATATACCAACAACCACCAAGCTGAGAATCAAATCAATAATTCAACCACTTTTACAATAGCTGCAGAAAATAAAATACTTACGAATATACTTACCCAAGGATATGCAAGACCTATGCAAACAAAACTACAAAACACTGCTGGAAAAAATCAAAGATGACACAAACAGAAGAAAACATATCTCATGCTGGATGGGTAGAATCAATATTGTGAAAATGGCCACCCTGCCAAAAGCAATCTATAAATTTAATGCAATTCCCTTCAAAATACCTCCATCATTCTTCACAGAAATAGAAAAACATTCTAAAATTCATATGGAACTGAAGAAGAACCCATATAGTCAAAGCAAAACTAAGCAAAAAGAAAAAATCTGGAGGTATCACATTGTCCAACTTCAAACTATACCATAAGGCAATTGTCACCAAAACAGCATGGTATTGGTATAAAAATAGGCATACAGACCAGTGAAACACAATAGAGAACCCAGAAATAAAGCCAAATACTTACAGTCAACTGATCTTCAACAAAGCAAACAAAAACATAAAGTGGGGAAAGGACACCCTATTCAACAAATGGTGCTGGAATAATTGGCAAGCCACATGTAGGAGAATGAAACTGGATCCTCAACGCTTACCCCATACAAAAATCAACTCAAGTTGGACAAAAGACTTAAATATAAGACCTGAAAGCAAATCATAAAAGGTCAGGGGGATTAATGCCATTGATGAGGGAAAAAAAAAAAACAAAACAACTTGTCAGAAAGCAAGAAAACACTTTCTACGAGGTTCAGTGTCTGGCATGATGAAAACACTTTCTATGAGGTTCAGTGTTATGGCATGATAAACACTATAATTTAGTGCTGTAGTTTCTATCTACAGTTATATTTTTGGATTAATTATTTTTAAGTAGCTTATTAATAGAAAAAAAAAACAGAAACCAAAAAAAAAAAAAAAAAAGCTACAAAATGCTAGGTGACTACTAGTTGCTTTTGAAGGGATCATTTTTTTCTCAAACCTTCATGAAATACTGTAGGCCAGGCATTTAGGCTCAAGAAGTGACAGAGTTGCCAGAGACAGACAAGAAATAACCATAGAAACAGAAATATCCACCAGTAATTGTTCTAGACAATGAAAACACTTCTTTTTCACTGTCAAGTTCCTAACAATGAATTTTCATAGATTGATTTTGTATATGCCAAGGAAAGTTGATTAAAGGAAATCTCAATGGAACCATTAACCATAGTGTGGGATTTGGTAAGACTTGAACCCTATCCATACTGTTTTAGTGACCCAGGTAACAAACATTTTCTCATATTTTGTAGTGTCTCATCAGTCACTAAGGATTGCATTCGAAAGGTTTCCAGGGTATTAAGTCGTAATATCAATTCAGTAGTAATGAATTCATTATACACAGTACTGATTGGATAAGCAATTTATAGTATACCAGAAAAATCAGTAGATTTTTTTAGAAAACAATATTGTTGAATAACATCAAGAATTAAATCAGAAAAAAAAAAGTTATTTCATAAAAGTCCCAATATATATTGTTTCTTTAAGCACAATCCTCAAAATAGCATTTAGTATAAAATGAAATAATATTTCAGGGAATGATTTCTTAAATTATTACTATCATATAACTAGTACTCCAGAATTATTCAGAAATGTGATTTTCAGAAAACAAAATAAAATATAGCACAATAATTTAAATACAGCTTCACAGTGCTACATATTATTAATTAACTTACTTATTTCTATAATCTTGAAATCATATGTCTATATTTTGAAATTTTAAATTATGACGGGACACATGACAAGCTGATCAGTACTTCACAGTCCTAGGTTATGGCTAATGATTTTAAAGTAATTTTTCTGTTGAAAGGAAATCACAAAAAGCCTCAGGAGGAAGTAGACTAAGAATGTTACAGAAAATGGCCACGGCACGTGATGAGCTCCAAAAAGTATATTTTAACCGAAGTGATCATATTGAATTACGTGTTTCCTAGTAAACCTTTCTGCCTGGAGCACTATTTTCATTTTACATATAAATTGCAAACTAGATCCTACTGTCATTTTATTGTCTCATGTAAATATCAGTATTGAGATATTTAGTAACACCATTTTATTAAATTTTATAATCATATGATCAAAATTTGCCATAATATTCAAATTAAATACTTTTTAGAGCTCATTTTGAATAAAGAAATTACAAGAAATTAAACAGAAAAGTAATTTTGTGGAAAAAAATCTACTTGTTTAATAATACTTTTGTTTGGACTAGAACTTTTTCCCTTGCCGTTGGCTTATTTTTAATCAGTTTTAACCTCTAAACTTTTACAAGTGTAAGCAACAAGGCAAGTGTGGTAGGGAATATCTCCCAAAACTTCTTGTGCAAACTCAAATGTTAGGTTCTTCAATGGTGTAAAATAGATCCTTCACTGTTTACAAGGTTATCCCAGAGTTTTGAAAATTCACTCTCTGTTTTTTTCCCTGTATTCATCTATTCAGTCTCAGTTGCTACAATCAGACAGAAAATATGAAAACTTTTTTTTCTTGCATCTGCAAGTTGAACTAGAACTTTCTATGTGACAAGTTTAAAGTTAAAAGAACAAGCAAGGGTTTTAGAGAGGGAGAATAGAATAGAAATTTATTTCTACAATATGCAAAAGATATAAAGAACTTCCGCAGTTGTCATTTCTTTACTCTCAGTTTAAGCTTTTTTAAATAATAAAAATAATTTTTATCACGATAGTCTCCATTTTTATTATTTCTTGGCTGTACTTACTTCTAGTTGAAAGTAACCCTAATATAAGTACTTGGAATGAATCATACTTTTTCACGTTTGTTTTGACACAAGTTGTCTTATTTAAAAAACAAACTAATGGCCTAAAGTGTCTTCTTATCCTCGCTTTGCACTAAAATTCTATATTGACATAAACTTTATGCACTTTTTAAATATAAAATTGTCACCTGAAAGTATGAATTTGCTTTTTAATCTCTATACATAGCCTATTAAGAGAAATGTAAAAATGTATCAAATCCATTATATCGAGAATAGAATTGAAGAGCCTAAATGGACCAGAGATTTTGGTGAATTTTTTAAAAACTAAAACTAAACAGCATATTACTGTAGAATAAGTCAGAGTTGAGAGTTAAACCCACGCAAGAGAAGGCTGTAGCAAAGATGGGAATGTAACAGCTGGAAGGAAAGAAATATATGCTCAATAGGGACAGTGACTTCATCTTTTAAGATGAGAGACACTTGGGAATGTTTAATTATTGATAAGGATCCAGCCATGAGATTATACACAAATAAACAAATAGTAAAAAGAAGAGAAAAACTACTTGAGGTTTGTGTTAATATGTTATGGAGTTTTTTGCAGGAATTTCTGCACTTAAGCTGAGATACTTGAACATGGAGGCAGAAAACAGTGATTGCAGGATCCATCCAGGTTTGAGTTTTCACCTAGTAAGTGTAGTAAAAAGGCAGAAGATGGAAATTGATTACTGGCAAGAATGTTCTTAAAATAATGAATCTTGATATCTAAATTAGATAAGACACAGAGTAACAAAAAGAGAAGATGAGGAAAGGAGAATTTGGACAAAGGAAAAGAGTTAATAAACTGAAGGTTTAGAATATGCCATGGAAGAAATAAAGTTGCAGAGGATTTTGAAAAGGCAACTGAGAAGGTACCACATCTTCAATCGAGTATGAAGGTATAATAGTGAGTTTTAAACATGCAATTATTTTGCAAGTGGTACCCTAACACATTTTTTGCAAATAAAAACTTATTTGATGACCTCCAACAAATTAAATAAGGAATTTGATGCCCTCCAACAAATTAATATCACAGGGTCCATAAACATATGGAATTTACCCAGAAGTGTAAAAGAAAAAGAGATCTCAGACTGTTTTTGGCCACAGGCATGAACTGTAATCAATATAAATGAGAACAGGAAGCCAAAGTTGAATATTTTCTTGAAGAAAGATATTTTTTAAGTATGATTAAGAATCTATACATTCTTAGTTATATAATAATAAAGGCAAATTCCTTGTCTTAAAAATTGCAAAGAAGTTATTAAAATTTTAGGTAAAATAGAGTTGACCAAGATGTATCAAATATGAATGAGATGAAAACATAATACATTTTTAACATTTAGTATGTTATTCCTCACTAAATAATATGTGGAACAGTAATATTATAAATATTGGTTTTTCAATGTCTATGGGAAGTTATAGAGTAACAAAACAGAATATAAACGGCATAAAATCTGACAGTGTAAAATAATCTATATAACTAAAATGTGTCTGGGGATGAAGGGGAGAATATAGATTGATATAGATGAGGAGGTAATAGAAAATCAAAACAATAAATGTTTGGTTTATTACCTAAAACAGAGTTAAAGTTACTAGAAGTAGAAATTGTAACATAACTGACCCAACTTGAAGAATGGAAGATATGAAAGTGTAAAGTAATGTATTTCATTTCACTTCCTCATCTTCCTTGTATACAATGTGCAACATTGATCAACTAGGATTCAGAGATAAAATAATAATATTTAGAATTATTTTGTGTAGCTGACAAAAAAACTAAGAATGAAACGCTGAAATGGTAAACATTTTAGACACATGAAAGAAGGTGGGAATGGGACAGAGAAAATGATGTTTAACTAATATCATTTTTAGTCTTTGGGTGTTTGTTTATAATCTATTTATACTTTACAGAACATATGCTTTTTTTTATTTCTTGGTTTTAGAAACCATTTTGGCTCTACTTTGGTTTATTGCAAGCCATTCTCCTTGGGATCCTTCCATGAAGATCACCCAAAAGTCAAAGGCAGGAAATGGAATGGCTGAGTAATTTCTCCATGATTTGGGTTACACTAGAGCTCCGCATTCCTTAATAATTGCCCGCTTTACTTTAAAGTTCAAGGTGTAAAACTGTCGCTCGTATATCCCTAAATAACTGAGTCCTAACTGCTTTTGAGGTTGTGCTCCTCCATATGCTCATTGGGAAAATGATGATGAGCTGTGCTTCTGGCAGTTCCCAAGGTCCATCCTTAGGAAGTCACACAGGATGTCTCCTATAACAGGCCCTTCCTGTAGAAGTCCTTGACTTGGGCAAGCTTTAGTCTCCAGAGAAGCAGAATAAATATAAGTGTATACGTGCAGAGAAGATAGAGAATTATTTTAAGGATTAGCTTATGTAATTGTGGAGGCTGAGAAGTCCAAACTCTGCTGAGCAGGTCCTCAGACTAGAAACCCAGGGAAGAACTGATGTTGCAGCTCAAGTCAGAAGACAGTCTGGAGGCAGAATTATCTTTTTCATTGAAACTCAGACTTTTTTTCTTAAGGCATTCAACTGATTGAATGAGGCCCACATGCATTATGGAGGGTGACCTGCTTTACTCAAAATCTACATCCACAAAACATCCTTTCAAGGACATCTAGATATGTGTTTGACCAAATTTCTCAGCCCAATGACCTAGCCAAGTTGACACATAAAGTTAACCATCGCAGTGGCAGTTATAGAACACAATTTTATGACTGTTTAAATATGGTATATGATCTTTATTTTTAATTATTATTTAAGATATCTACTATAAAAAGCACAAACTAAATGATAAATTAATTAGAAACAGTGAATTTCGGTGATCACTATACACAACACTAAAATACCAAGAGGATGCAAATAGCAAAAGACTTGTTCCTGGTCTCCAAGGATTTTATTTTTCTTTTCCCACACTTGAAGATTATATTAGCCTTAGTTCTCAAGACTTCTGGACTAATATGAAAAGGCTGTTTGAAAATGAATAAGTGGAAATTTGTTCTACTTTGTATTTTCTGCTATAATCTTTATAAAATTCTTATGCATGGTTTCTCAATCCTTCTTCCTTCTATGCCATGTAAAAAATTAGCTGTAAAAATAAATTGTCACATCAAATCTACCTTTGACTTCATTTGTTGCCTTAGAAAGCCATGTTAAAAATTATATACTTAACCTAAAATAATTCCATTATAGTTTAACTTACATTGTTCTAGCTTACATGGTATAAATAAATTTTTACTGTAAAATTTTTATATCTTAATGTGAAATGAGAAAAACTGATCTAGTAATAAGTAGCCTTTACTTTTTACCCACTTGGTAGTGAAATTGGCAAAAATTCCTATCGACCTGCCAGCTTAGTTTTATGTGCTAACACTGAATTACAGTTTGATTGGAGATTCTTATTTCTTTCTTTTCCTGCATTGTTGATTTCTATGTATAACTAAATCTCTGTCATGTCCTGATTCTGGGAATATGAGTTTTAGGAGAGTCAGTGAGAGAACAATGTATGTTCCCACCATCAACTTACATATATTCTATTGTGTATTTATATGAAATACCTGTCAACTGTATTTATAATATCCTCACTTGGTCTATTCAGGCTCTATGATAAAATAGAGCATATATTCTATCTGTGTGCACATATTTGTGAAAAAAAGTCTATTCTCACTGTTTCAGATGATTCAAAAATATGAAATTAATATCTAAATCTCTGTGTTTGGAGAAAAAATAGAACAGACGTTCTATCAAGTATGATTTGTAACTTGGAAGAAATTATTCAGTGATACATGTATGAAAGGTTGAAGTTTAGAGAAAATATACAAAATATCTTGCTGAAACCACTGATCTTAAGGCCAAGGATTCTGAAGCTTGTAAAAGTTAAGTGATTGTCCAAGATCATCTGTGGAGTCAGTGGCAGGGTTGAGATTAGTGGTCAACTTCCTTGAAGATTAATTTAGATCCATATCCCTATTCTTCTGTCGTGACTCAATTTTCCTATTATGCTTCATACTTGATAGATTCCTATGTGCAAAGATATTTAGAATAATTCTAAAAGAATTTAGGAAAAAAATTGTTTCCACAGAAACCATTACAGGTTTTAATTATTGTTAAGAATAAAAAAATTAGTTAAATATGTTAGACTTAATTAACAGAAACTAGTGATACTATGAGACTTAACTGATAAAAAATATCCAAGTGGGAAACTTAAATCCTTAGTGCTGTAGGTTCCATCATGTTACAGAATAGTAATGCAAGTTCTGACTTACAAAACAATTAAATCTTCTACTGAGTAATAGTCAGCTCTTTCCTGAGAGGCATGGAGCTTAAAGTTCTACAACCAGAGTGAGGTAGTTTGAAATGCCAGAAATTTATCGGAAGACCATAAAGATTACAATTAGTATGGGTGTGGTGGCTCAGGCCTGTAATTCTAGCACTTTGGGAGGCCAAAGCAGGTGGATCACTTGAGGCTTAGAGTTCAATATCAGCCTGGCCAAAATGGAGAAACCCAGTTTTTACTATAAATACAAAAATTAGCCAGGCATATGTCACATGCATGTAGTCCCAGCTACTCGGGAGGCTGAGACAGGAGAAACACTTAAACCTGGGAGGCGGAGGTGGCAGTGAACGGAGATCGTGCCATTGCACTTCAGCCTAGGTGACAAAGGAAGATCCTATCTCAAAAAATAAATGAATAAATAAAGATTATAGTTAGTTAACATATATATGTTATATTGATTTTATGTTTGAACAAAATCTTTCAGGAGTGATTTAATAACTATACTTTGCAAGTAGACCAAGGACTTTCATGAAGAATGATAACCAGCTATTTTCTAATACCATACATAAGGCATGTGATTTTATGGTGATACACCAAAGTAGAACATGTTAATGCAATACCATGAGGGCTTTGGCAGTTACACAAATGATAGCTCTAGTAATAAAGTTTGTTGTATCTTGTCATCAGCAAAGAGAGGTGATTCTTTTGAGCTCTTCAAAAATGGAAGAGAATCTTGATGTGAGGAAGAGGTGTAAATTTAAGCTTGATTTGCTTAAATATAGTATGATAGACCCCCTGCCTAAGGTCTATTTGACTCTATGATTGTGTCATAATTTAACAGTAATATATCTCAAGAAACACTTTCATAGGTCTCAAATGGAAATTGAATTTGGTATGAACTTGGGCAAGTTATTAAACTCTGCAGACCTCAGTTTTTAATACATAAAATGGGGATGCTGGGCTAGGGTGAAATTTTCAAAATGTGTCTTCTTTAACCATGGATACCGAGATATGCCACAGTCCCAAATGAGTGATGCTCACAACCCTCTCCTTACTTCAACCAGTGCAGAAAAAGAGACATCACTCATAACCTTGTTGGGATAACAAAATTAACATGCTTATTTGACTGCCAGTATGCTTTTATATGGCAAGTTCCCAAATTGAAGTGATTACACAGTATTTTTTCTTTTTTTTTTTAAATAATAGATATGGGGGTCTCACTATGTTGCCCAGTCTTGTCTTGAACTCCTGGGCTCAAGCAATCCTCTCACTTTGGCCTCCCAAAGTGCTGGAATTACAGGCATGAACCACCATACCCTGCCAGAGTAATTTTTTTTCAAGTTTTTTGTGTTGTTACATTTTTATTATTATTTAAATAAATGCATATTATTTTATTTTTATTGTGCTACTGGTAGATATTAAATTCATTTATTTTTCTTTTTCAAAAAATATTGCCACGGATAAATATATCTGTAGCTTTCTCCATCTTTACTGGTTTTTCCATTTGATATATTTGCAAAAGTGGAACTATTACGTTCAAAGATGTGACCATTACATGATCCATGAAATCATGTATAAAAAACTTATACATGATTTACCAGCAGAGTACTGAAACCGCAATTTCATACTATCTTTACCAGCACTGGAAATTACTTAAACTTTTCTTTGCAAAGAATATACAATATAAATTACACTTTGCTATGTTTACTATATTTCTTAGGTTACTATAGGATTTTTACTCTGAGTTATATTTTGCCTATGATAATTCATATGAGTGTACATGTTAACCAGAAAAAATAGTTAATATTTATAGTTTTTGAACATACTATCTCACGTAATTCTTTTTTTGTTTGTTTGTTTTATTGTACTTCAAGTTCTGGGTACATGAGCAGATCTTGCATGATTGTTGCATAGGTACCCACATGCCATAGTGGTTTGCTATCTCCATCCCCCTATCCCCTACATCAGGCATTTCTCCCAGTGTTATCCCTCCCCAACCTTCCCACCCCCAACTGTCCCTCCCCCAGTTTCCCACCCCCCAAACAGACATGTGTGATGTTGCCCTCCCTGGGCCCATGTGTTCTCATTGTTCAACACCCACCTATGAGTGAGAACATGTGGTGTTTGGTTTTCTGTCCTTGTGTCCGTTTGCTAAGAATGCTGGTTTCCAGATTCATCCATATCCCTACAAAGGACAGGAACTCATCATTTTTATGGATGCGTGGTATTCTGTGGTGTATATGTGCCATATTTTCTTTGTCCAGTCTATCATTGATGGGCATTTGGATTAGTTCCAGGTCTTTGCTATTGTAAACATGAACATACATGTGCATGGGTCTTTATAATAGAACGATTTATAATCCTTTGGGTATATACCCAGTAATGGGTTTGCTGGGTTAAATGGAATTTCTATTTCTAGATCCTTGAAGAATCGTCACACTGTCTTCCACAATGGTTGAACTAATTTACACTCCCACCAATAGTGTAAAAGTGTTTCTATTTCTTGACATCCTCTCCAGCATCTGTTGTCTCTAGATTTTTTAATAATCACCATTCTAACTGCGTGAGATGGTATCTCAATATGCTTTTGATTTGCATTTCTCTAATGACCAGTGATGATGAGCATTTTTTCATATGTTTGTTGGCCTCATAAATGTCTTCTTTTGAAAAGTGTCTGTTCATATCCTTTGCCCACTTTTGAATGGGTTCATTTGTTTTTCTCTTGTAAATCTGCTTTAGTTCTTTGCAGATTCTGAATATTAGCCCTTTGTCAGATGGGTACACGGCAACAATTTTTTTCCCATTCTGTTGATTGCTGATTCACTCTAATGATAGTTTCTTTTTCTGTGCAGAAGCTCTTAAGTTTTATTAAATCCCATTTGTGTATTTTGGCTTTTGTTGCCAATGTTTTTGGTGTTTTAGTCATGAAGTCCTTGCTTATGCCTAGGTCTTGAATAGTATTGCCTAGGTTTTCTTCCAGGGTTTTTATGGTGTTAGGTCTTATGCTCAAATCTTTAATACATCAGGAGTTAATTTTAGTGTAAGGTGTAAGGAAGGGGTCCAGTTTCAGCTTTCTGCATATGGCTAACCAGTTTTCCCAACACCATTTATTAAACAGCAAATCCTTTCCCCTTTGCTTGTTTTTTTTCAGGTTTGTCAAAGATCAGATGGTTGTAGGTGTGTGGCATTGCTTCTACAACCTCTTCTGTTCCACTGGTCTGTATCTCTGTTTTGGTACCAGTACCATGCCGTTTTGACTACTGCAGCCTTGTAGTATAGTTTGAAGTCAGGTAGCATGATGCCTCCAGCTTTGTTCTTTTTGTTTAGGATTGTCTTGGCTATGCAGGCTCTTTTGGTTCTATACAAAGTTTAAGGTGGTTTTTTTTTCAGTTCTGTGAAGAAGGTCAATGGTAGCTTGACGGGGATAGCGTTGAATCTATAAATTGCTTTGGGCAGTATGGCCATTTTCACAATATTGATTCTTCCTAACCATGAGCATGAAATGTTTTTCCATCTGTTTGTGTCCTCTCTTATTTTCTTGAGCAGTGGTTCATAGTTCTCTTTGAGGAGCTCCTTTACATCCTTTGTTAGTTGTAATCCTAGGTATTTTATTCTCTTTGTAGCAATTGTGAATGGGAGTTCCCTCTGATTTGTCTCTCTGTTTGTCTGTTATTGGTGTATAGGAATGCTTGTGATTTCTGCACGTTGATTTTATATCGTGAGACTTTGCTGAAATTGCTTATCAGCTTAAGGAGATTTTGGGCTGAGACAATGTGGTCTTCTAAATGTCCAATCATGTCATCTGCAAATAGAGACAATTTGACTGTCTCTTTTCCTCATTGAAAACCTTTTATTTCTTTTTCTTGCCTGATTGCTCGGGCTAGAACTTCCAATACTATATTGAAAAGGAGTGGTGAGAGAGGACATCTTTGTCTAGCGCCAGTTTTCAAAGGGAATGCTTCCAGTTTTTGCCTGTTCAGTGTTACAGTGGCTGTGGGTTTTTAGTAAATAGCTTTTATTATTTTTGAGATACGTTCCATTGATACCTACTTTATTGAGGGTTTTTAGCATAAAGGACTGTTTAATTTTGTTGAAGGACTTCTCTGCTTCTATTGAGATTGTCATGTGGCTTTTGTCATTGGTTCTGTTTATATGATGGATTACGTTTATAGATTTGCATATGTCAAACCAGCCTTGCATCTCTGGGATGAAGCCTCCTTGATCATGATGGTTAAGCTTGTTGATGTGCTATTGCATTCAGTTTGCCACTATTTTATTGAAGATTTTTGCATTGATGTTCATCATGGATATTGGCCTGAAGTTTCCTTTTTTAGTTGTGTCTCTGCCAGATTTTGGTATCAGGATGATGTTGGTCTCATAAAATTAGGGAGGATTCCCTCTTTTTGTATTGTTTGGGATACTTTCAGAAGGAATGGTACCAGCTCTTCTTTGTACATTTGGTAGGATTTGGTTGTGAACCCATCTGGACCTGGACTTTTTTTGGTTGGTAGGCTATTAATTGCTGACTCAACTTCAGCCCTTGTTATTGGTCTATTCACAGTTTCAACCTCTTCCTGGTTTAGTCTTGTGAGGATGAAAATATTCTATCCATTTCTTCCAGATTTATTGGTTTATGTGCATACAGCTGTTTGTAGTAATCTCTGATGGTAGTTTGTATTTCTGTGGAATCAATGGTGATATCCCCTTTATCATTTTTAATGGCATCTATTTCTTTCTTCTCTTTTTCTTTTTTATTAGCCTGGCTAGCAGTCTGTTTATTTTGCTGATCTTTTCAAAAAAGCAGCTCCTGGATTTATTGATTTCTTGTAGGGTTTTTTGTGTCTCTGTCTCCTTTAGTTCTGCTCTGATCTTAGTTATTTCTTGTTTTCTGCTAGCTTTTGAGGATTTTTTTTGATCTTGCTCTTCTAGTTCTTTCAATTTTGATGATATAGTGCCAATTTTAGACCTTTCCTCTCTTCTGATGTGACCATTTATTACTATAAATTTCCCTCTAGACATTGCTTTAAATGTATCCCAGAGATTCCAGTATGTTTTGTCTTCATTCTCATTGGTTTCGAAGAACATCTTTATTTCTGCCTTCATTTTATTGTTTATCCAGTCATCATTCAGAAGCAAGTTGTTCAGTTTCCATGTAGTTGTGCGGTTTTGAGTGGGTATCTTAATCCTGATTTCTAATTTGGTTGCACTGTGGTCTGAGAGACTGCTACGATTTCCATTCTTCTGTATTTGCTAAGGAGTGATTTACTTCCAATTATGTGGTCAATTTTAGAGTAAGTGTGATGTGATGCTGAGAAGAATGTATATTCTGTGGATTTGGGGTGGAGAGTTCTGTAGATGTCTGTTAGGTTTGTTTGGTTCAGATGTGTGTTCAAGTCCTGGATATCCTTGTTGATTTTCTGTCTTGTTGATCTGTCTAATATTGGCAGTGGAGTGCTAAAATCTCACACTATTATTGTCTGGGAGTCTAAGTCTCATTAAGAACTTGCTTTAATGATCTGGGTGCTTCTGTATCTGGTGCATATATATTTAGGATAGTTAGCCTTCTGGTTGCATTGTGCATATATATTTAGGATAGTTAGCTCTTCTTGTTGCATCCTTTACCATTATTTAATGCCCTTCTTTGTCTCTTTTGATTGTTGTTGGTTTAAAGTGTGTTTTATCTGAGACTAGGATTGCAACCCCTGCTTTTTTTGCTCTCCATTTTCTTGGTAAATCTTCTTCCATCCTTTTATTTTGAGTCTATGTGTGTCTTTGAACATGACGTGGGTCTCTTGAATACAGCGCACCGATGGGTCTTGACTTTTTATCCAGTTTGCCAGTCTGTGTTGTTTGATTGGGACATTTAGGCCATTTGCATTTAATGTTAATATTGTTATGTGTGAATTTGATACTGGCTGGTTGTTACTGTCATTTTGTTACTGGCTGGTTGTTTTGCCCACCAGTTGATACAGTGTATTCATTGTGTCATAGGTCTTTACCATTTGGTTTGTTTTTGCAGTGGCTGGTACTGATTGTTCCTTTCCATGTTTAGTGCTTCCTTCAGGAGCTCTTGTAAGGCAGGTCTGGTGGCAAAGAAATCTCTCAGCATTTGCTTGTCCATAAGAGTTTTTATTTCTCCTTCACTTATGAAGCGTAGTTTTGCTGGATATGAAATTCTGTGTTGTAAGTTATTTTCTTTAAGGTTGTTGAATATTGGCCCGCATTCTCTTCTGGCTTGTAGGGTTTCTGCCGAGAGATCCCTTATGAGTCTTATGGGCTTCCCTTTGTGGGTGACCTGACCTTTCTCTCTGGCTGCCCTTAGCATTTTTTCCTTCATTTCAACCCTGGTGAATCTGATGGTTATGTGCTTTGGAGTTGCTCTTCCTGAGGAGTATCTTTGTGATGTTCCCTGTATTTCCTGGATTTGAATGTTGGCCCACCTTGCTAGCTTGGGGAAGTTTTTCTGGATAATATCCTGAAGAGTGTTTTCCAGCTTGGATTCATTCTCCCCATCACTTTCAGGTATACTGATCAAGTGTAAATTAGTTATTTTCACATAATCCCATATTTCCTGGAGGCTTTGTTCTTTTCTTGTCACTCTTTTTTTCTCTAATCTTGCCTTCTTATTTTATTTCATTGAGTTGATCTTCACTCTCTGATATCCTTTCTTCTGCTTGATCGACTCAGCTGTTAACACTTGTGTATGCTTTGCGAAGTTCTTGTGCTGTTTTTCAGCTCCATCAAGTCATTTATGTTGTTCTTTAAGCTGGTTATTCTGCTTAGCATTTTGTCTAACCTTTTTTCAAGCTTTTTAGTTTCTTTGCATTAGGTTAGAACATGTTCCTTGGCTCAGAGAAGTTTGTTATTATCCACCTTCTGAAGCCTGCTTCTGTCAATTCATCAAACTCATTCTGTATCCTGTTTTGTTCCCTTGCTGATGAGGAGTTGTGATCCCTTGGAGAAGGAGAGGCATTCTTGTCTTTGATGGCTTCATCCTTTTCTTCTTGTTTCTTCCCATCTTTGTGGATTTATCTACCTTTGATCTTTGAAGTTACTGATTTCAGACAGGGTTTCTCAGTGGACATCCTTTCTGTTGATTTTGAAGCTATTTATTTTTGTTTTTTAGTTTTCCTTCTAACAGTCAGGTCCCTCTGCTGCAGGACTGCTGGAGGTCCACTCCAGACCTTGCTTGCCTGGGAATCACCTGTGGGAGCTGCAGCTGTGGAGCAGTGAGGATTGCTGCCTTATCTTTCCTCCAGTAGCTTTGTCTCAGAAGAGTACCCACCACATGTCAGCCAGAGCTTTCCTGTATGAGGTGTTTTTTTGGTTATTCAGGTGTCAGGGAGCCACTTGAGGAGGCAGTCTGTCCCTTGTCTGCCTGCAGACGTGCTGCTGGACTGCCTCAGACTCAGCCCGGCTGCTGTGTAGGCTTCCTCTAGCTTTTGTTTACACAGGTGAGATTTGACCCACCTTTGCAATGGCGGACACCCTTCTCCTACCGAGCTCTGTCATCCCAGGTTGAGATCAATCTGATGTGCTTGCCTCAAAACTCTCAAGCAAGAGGGCTTCAGTTTACTGGT
Organism: Cacajao melanocephalus; assembly: GCA_963573385.1. Classification (NCBI taxonomy): domain Eukaryota; kingdom Metazoa; phylum Chordata; class Mammalia; order Primates; family Pitheciidae; genus Cacajao; species Cacajao melanocephalus. The sequence goes on along the minus strand of CAUYLG010010773.1, from coordinate 51,621 downwards.
CTTTGTGGGGGTGGGACCTGCCAAGCCATATCACCTGTCTCCCTGCTTTCAGCTCTCCCTCTTTCTGGGGGGTGGGTAGATTTGTCCTGCAGGTGCTCTCAGTGCTAGTCAAAACTTCCTCCCAGATCTGTGCCAACAGCTTATGGTGCCAGGACAGCCAGAACTGTCACTTAGATCTGTGTTGGTAACTTGCGGTGCTTTCTAGCCCAGCAGCATTCTCCTGCAATGTGGGTTGCAAAGGCCATGGGAGAAGCACAGTATCTGAAGTGAAGTGCTGAGGGGGTAAATTCCCCAATCCTCAGGTTAGTTGCATTTCCCAGGTGGGGCAGCACCCTGCCCTGCCCTACTTGGCTATGCCCACTGTCCAACCTATACCATTCAAATGAACCTGGTACCTTGGTTGGAAATATGGAGATCACTCACCTTCTGCATCTCTCTCACTGGGAACTGCACTCCAGAGCTGTTCCTATTTGGCCATCTTGGCAGAAGTCCCCTCAATTAATTCTTAAACATCCCTATGAAGACAGCACTGTTTCAGCTTTCTAAAATAGATATGGGGAATTTTACATAGGAAACAAAGTCACTGAGTTCATACATCTTGTGGCTCCAGTATTTCAGAATTTTCCAAATGTCTAGAGAACAGAATGGGAGGTGTGAATGAATGCACACAAACTGAATGACACTACTTAGGTCTCTGGAGCTTTACAAGTCTCCTAACAGGACTTTATTATTGTTTTATTTGGCTCATTTGTTAGTTTTGTTTCTTTTTTAAAAAATTCCTGTATATACTACAATCATTTCTTAAAGCAGATATGCTGATATGTGATCTGATATTCTAAAGAAATGATAGTACCAAATTCTCTTTCTCTTCATAAGCAGTGTTCTAACAATCTATACTAATTTTCTAGGTCAAAGAAAACATGGGATGCTTTAGTTCAATGGAGTAATAAATTTTTAGTTGAGTAGCTTGAGATCTAGCCGGTCAAGTGCTTGGCCCAAATCTCAGTTAGCAATCTAGTTAGATAAAACTGTGACATTTCGTTACCCCACACTTCTTTGCTACATCTTGCTCTTGACTCTTCTTTGTCTAGAAATATGTTTGCTGTAATTATGGCAAGCATGATGCCAGAGTCTCTCTGTTTTAAACTCTTTTACAAGCAAGGTGTTATATTCTCATTATTCTAAGGCTGTGCATTAAATCCTCATGCAGAGGCAGAATGTGAGAGTACAGTACATGCTTCTGAGGAGGATACAATTAACCCCATTCCTATTTGTACTCCATGTCACATGGTCACATTAAAAGACTTTATTGTTTTGCAGATAAAGATTGTTTGAGGCATCCAGTGTTAATCTTGAATTATTCATAAGTAACATTATTTATTCATTAGTTCCTGGGCAATTTTGCTTAGCCCAAGTACCTACATGCAGTCTTTTGTTTCTTATATGAAGATGTGTTAGGACATTAGACTTATATGAGATGTACTGTATTACAGGGCAGCTTCTAACCATTTAACCTAACATAGGTACTTGGAGGTGGGATGCACTGTTAAAAGAATAGATATGAAAAATTAAGCTATGCATTGCTAATCAGAAACACAGTCAAATCTTTTGTACTGATGGACAATTGCTCAAATGCTGATATCTCACAATTATTAGTGCTTCTTGTTAACCTACTATTCAAATCTCTGAAAGGACTCAAATACTAAAGGAACTCAAAATATCAGTTTTGGACAAGGAAAGTATTCAAAACACTTGGCTTCAGAACATATCTAGATGTTCCTAAACAATGTTTTATCAACCTGTTGACTTGAGAATAGCATAGAAACTCTCTGGGGAGCATATAAAATAGCGTTTCAGGAATTATCATATACCAATAAATGATTGAGACTTAAAAATGATTGAAGATATATCAAATTATCTATGAATGAGACTAATTTGGCCTAGATACATAGGCTATAACTGGAACCACTGTGTGTGATGCTTGAAATATTTCAGTACAGCCTAAAAAGAGCTTAAGATATAGTGTCATGTTTTAGGAAGTTTGAGTTCTCCTGGATTAGATCACAGCTCTGCTATTAGTTATGTAGGTGACCTTGAGGAAATCACTATCTTTCTGTGTCTGTTTTCTTATACTATGATACTGATTAAGGATATGCATGCAGCCTTCTTCTCAGATTCCTCACTACTAGCCATGTCTGAAAAATCTTCATATAAAGAGAAGTAGCTACAGCACCAAACCCATACTTGGGTAAAAAGACATCTCTGGGAAATTTCTCTCTAATTAAGATTATCACTGTATGCTGTTAGAGTTGGACACATTGCTTTTTTTTTTTAATATTATAGTCTAAAAGTAGGCATACAGTTCGTCTGACAGCAGGCTAGGACATCTACAGAAAACCTGAGTAAAGGGTAGATGTTAAAAGAATTAAGAAGGAATAGCATTAAACAAGGTGATCTAGAATTTAGAAAAGCAAATACAGGTTCAACTCAAAGCCCTACACCAGGAAATTCTTGGTCAGCTATCACTGAGCAAATACCATCTTGAACCTACACTAAACTGAAATTCCTTTATATATCTGAAAATAAATCAAAGTCCTGATGCTAAAACTGAGTTTTTTCTTCTTCTTATCTGACATATGCATTACAAGTATAAGAACCATCTTTTCCAGATTTCTGAATAAAAGTAACAACACCACCTTCAGAGAAGACTAAATATAATTAATACCAGCAGTGTGCTTTTACCCTCTAACCTATAAGAAAGGATTATTGTTTCAATATATTATAAGGATAAGTTATATAAACATTTCCAACAAAGAATCCCTGATAGAGCAAGCAGAATTCTAATGGGGCTTCCTGTGTGAGCTTGTGTGTGTGTGTGTGTGTGTACACTCAAGCAAACTTTGAGGAAGGATTTTATGTGACATCCTGGGTGTGTTTGTCTGTATGTGATCAAGCTGATATTTTCCATCAGAAAGATCATATTTCTTGTATTTTTACACAATGTATTTTAATAATTTTGTGCATGAAATAAAGTTTGTGTTTAGTACTTATGTGTGACATTTTCTATTTGTGGCATCATATTGGTGCTTAAAAGGTTTTAAATTTTGGAGCACTTTGGATTTTGGAATTTTGAATTAGGGATGCTCAACCTGAATCTCTTTCATGTATCTATCTATCTATCTATCTATCTATCTATCTATCTATCTATCTATCTATCTATGTATCTATCTATGTATCTGTGTATCTATCTATGTATCTATCTATCTATGTATCTATCTATGTATCTATCTATCTATCTATCTAATCTATTATCTGTTAATATCAATGAAATTACTGAATCATACATCAACTTCATATTATTTTGAAGAATTACCAAACTGTTTTCCAAAATAGCTTTCCAATTTTACATTTCATTAGTAACATGTGATAATTCCAATTTCTCTACATCCTCAGGAATATTTGCTGTCTTTTTAATAATAGCCAATCCAGAGAGTGTAAAGTATGATCTCACTGTGGTGTCAAGTAGCATTTTCCCATGACTATAGATTTTATCAGCCATTTATATATCTTCTTTGGAAAATACCAGTTTAGATTCTTTGTGCATTTGTGATTGGGTTATTTGTCCTTTTACCAATGGCTTATAATAATATATAGATATAGCAGTGGGTTTTATCTCAATGGGTTATAAAAATATATATATATATTCTTAAAGCAAGTTGCTTATCAGATACATGATTTCAACATATCTTCTCTTACTGGATTTTCCATATTAAGATGATTGTGTAGTTTTTGTCCTTCGTTCTATTAATGTAGCACATTACAGTGATTGATTTTGCATGTTGAACTATCCTTGCATTCCAGTAATAAATCTAACTAGATCATACTGTGTAATCCTTTGAATGACTATTGATTTCAGTTTGCTAGTATTTTTGGAGAATTTCTGCATCAATAATTGTCAAGAATATTAGTCTGTAGTTTTATTTTCTTTTGATATTTTAATCTGGGTTTGGTATTAAGGTAATGATGGCCTCCTACAATCAGTTTAGAAGGGCTTCTTACTCTTAAAGTTTTGAAGGACTTTGAGAAGATCTGATCTTTATTCTTCTTTAAATATTTGGTGGAATTCACTTGTAAAGTCATCTTGTCCAGAGCTTATCTTTCTTTGGAGGTTTTTGATTAAAAAAAATAAAAATTTCCATGCTAGATGTTAATCTGTTGTTGGTTTTGTTGATTTTTTTCTGTTGTTTTCTGTTCTCCATTTAATTTCATTTATTTTTGCTCTAATGTTAATATTTTCTTATTTCTACTAGTTTTAGATTTATTTTTTCTCTTTTTCTAGTTTTTTAAAGTGTGAAGATGAACTCTTACTTTGAGATTCTTCTTTTGTAACATAAGTATTTACAGTAGTAAACTTTCCTCTTTGTACTGCTTTCACTGTATTTTATAAGCCTTGATGAGTTGTGTTTTGTGTTCATTTGTATCAAGACATTTTTAAGGTTCCTTGTTATTTCTTTTTTGACCCACTGATTGATTAGGAATGTGTTGTTTAATTTTCTCATATTTTTAAAGCTTGTAATTTTTCTTCCGTAATTGATTTCTAGTTCATTTTATTGTGATTGGAAAAGATGCATTTTCTGATTTCATTACTTTTAAATTTACAAATAATTGTTTTGTGGACTAACAGATGGACTATCCTGAAGAATGTCCTATGTACACCTGAGGTTATTATACATTTTGGTGCTACTGGGTGGGGTGTTCTGTTTATATTTTTAGGCCCAATTGGCTTATAATCTTTTTTAAGTCCTCTATCAACTTGACTTTCTGTCTGATCTATCCATTATCCAACGTTAAGTGATAAAGGCTCCTACTATTTTTGTAGAGCTATTTATTTATTCTTTTAATTATGTCAATGTTTGCATCATATATTTAGGGCACTGATATTTGCTGAAGATATATTTGCAATTGTTATATCACATTGATAGATTGAACTTTTTGTCAATATGTAATGTCTTTCATTTGTATCTTGTAACCAGTTGACTTGAAATCTATGTTGTCTGACAGTAGCATAACACTTCTTCTTTATTTTGGTTATTGGTTATTAAGTACATGAATTATATTTTTATATTTTTGCATCTCTTTCCTTCAACCTATTTTTGTCTGGATCCAAATTCAGTTTTTTGTAGACAACATATACTTTGCTAATGTTTGGTTGGTAGGGTTTTTTGATTTTTTGATTTGATTTGATTTTTTCCCATTTTGTCTGTATCTGCCTTGTGATTGTCAAATTTAATTGATTTACATTTAAAGTAATTATTTATAAGAACCAATTTACTTTTGCCACTTTTCTGTTTGGTTTTAATATGTCTTTTACCATATATGTATTTAAAGATTTTGGGTTTTTATTTTGGTCAGCAACAAGGGGATGCTACGTGACATCTTAAATTTATAACAATCTAATTTAGGTTGTTCTCAACCTAGATTTGATAGCATGCAAAAACTCTGTTCCTACACAGATCAGTTCACATCCCCCTTATGTTATTGTTGCAACAATTACATCTTTGTACATTGTGATCCCATTAACATAGGCTTTTTATTATTTATCTTTTAAATCATAAAAGATATAGAAAAATAAGTCTCAAACCAAAAATACAGTACTCTTGGCTTATATATATATATAGTTATTTTACTTGAGTTATTTATTATTTATTCATATGGCTTTGAGTTACTGTCTAGGATTCTTTTGTTTCAGCTTGAAGGACATCCTTTAGTATATTTGGTAGTGCATATTAGCAACGAACACCTTCAGTGTTTGTTAATCTAGAAGTTTCTTAATTTTTTCTTCATTTTGAGAGTTTTGCCAAATAAAAATTTTGGTTGGCATTTTTTTGTCTTCTAGCACATTAAATATTATCTCACTGCCATTTGGCTAACATGGTTTCTAATGAAAAATTGGCTGTTAATATTATTGAGGATTGTCTATGGCAAGTCATTTCTTTCCTGTCATTTTCCAGATTTTCTTTCTGTCATTTGCTTTTGACAATTGTATAATGTGTTTTGATGTGAAACCCTTTGACTTTATCCTACTGAGTTTAATGAGCTTCGTGTATGTGTAGATTCACATTTTTCATCAAATTTGGCAAATTATTTGCCAATATTTTATCCAATATCTTTTTTCTCTCATTCAGTGGCTTTCATAATGTGTATATGATATACTTTATGATGTTGTAGAGGTTCTTTAGGCTGTGTTGACTTTTCTTCATTCTTTTTTTTACTTTCTTCTCTGAAGATTGAACAATTCTGACTGTCCTATGTTTATGTTCATTAATTCTTTCTTCTGTCTACTGAAATCTGCCATTAAATCCCTCTAGTAAATTTTTCATTTTAGTTATTATGCTTCTCAGGTCAAGAACTTTTATTATATTCTATTTTATAATTTCTATATTTTTGTTGATATTCTCATTTTCGTCACATATAGTTTTCCTGGTCTCCTTTAGTTCTTTGTCTATGATTTCCCATAATTCTTTGAGCACATTTAAGACAGTTAACTTAAAGTTTCATCCAGTGAGTCAAATATCTGGGCTTTCTTGGGGATTGTTCTTGTCAATTAGTTTTCCTTTTAATTTTCCATACTTTCCCTTTTTTTTAATCCTTATATTTTCTTTTGATGGAAACTAAATTACAATGTGGTAAATCTGGAATGAGAGTCTTCTTCTTCCTCTGAGTTTACTGTTGTGGATTGTTTAAAGCTGTAATTGTCTTTTGTTTTGTGACTTTTCCATATAAATTTTCAAAGAATATATTTATTGCAGTATGTAGTCACTGAAGCTTCTGTTCGTTCATTTAGTGGTCAGCCAGGGACCAGGCAGATATTTCCTAAGGCTTAAAGTCAAAAACAGAGAGAGAAAATACCCTATTCTTCAAGACTTTGTAGCATCAATCTGAGCTTTATCTTTTATCTGCTGCTTACATGGAGCTGCAAATCAGCCAGAGTTGCAAGTTTACAGTCTTCTCATATTCCTTTGAGCATGAAATGTCTGGTATTGGGATGGATGTTGTAGTCTTTCTCCTGCTATATATATTAGATCTCTAAGCCCTTATTCTCCACCCATCTCAAATACTTTATTCTCTGCCTCCTTACTCCAGGGCTTTTGGGTCTGTCTCTATCTGGCCTCATCTGACATCCCTTACCACAGGTGGGCAGAAGTGGTAGATGGCGTTAAATCCTTGGACAGACACTGCTATCCAGAAATCCACTTAAGTGAGGGAGGAGGTAAACAAATTTTCTGCACTGATTTCCCAATGATTACCCAACGAGACAAAACTCTCAACCACAGTATTTAAAGAACAAAGTCCATGATAGCCCCTTGGAATCAGCAGGCTGCATCAGGAATGTGAGTTGTTATCAAGGCTGCTAAAACACTTCTGGGGAATGAGAGATGGTAAGTAGGTAAGCAAAAATCCCTCAAAGCTATTACCAAAACTCAAGTGCCATTTTCTTATTAAGCATTCCTCTTATTATTATACATTTTAGATTAAAATGCAGTTTCACAAAATTGATTCTGTTTGTCTCTCCAAGTTTATGGTTGCTTTAGTGGAGGGACCAACTCTTTGATTTCTCTATTCTGCTGTATTCTGTGTCTTTATTTATTCATCACATTAATTTTTTTAAATTTTACATTCATGGGAAGAGGAGGGATCTGGAGAGTTTCTGAGGTTTCCTTTTGGCCTTCTCCACTGTAATAACTACTTCTTAATAGAAGAATGACCAATATGGAATTACAACTAATGCCAAGTATATCAATTCTAATTAAGTACTCAAGGACTTAAGAAATACCACTGCATGGATCAGTGGATTCTGTGGGTTTAATGGAAGCAGTACTTAAGCAATCCAGTGTGATTACTAGAAAGAAGGACTCCACTTGTTTCCTGGCTCCCAAAGACTCCCCGCCGCCCTGCCACCAGGGGTGCTGTGATAGTTTTTGAATCTTCAGGTATCACTGCCAATTCAGAACCAATACCAAATAATGTTTGAATAGTCTGGATATTCCCATTTTTTCCCAAATACAGTCACCCAGGTAAATAGCTGTAGGCTCCTTTGGGGAAAGACATGAGGTAACTAGCACAGTATACATCCACGATAATGTTGGAATATTCTTATTTGTAGAGACATTGTTAAATCAATTGGTTCTGGATGTAGAAATTGGCTCATATCTAGAAACTGAGCAAAGAATTACGACTTTTTTTTTTTTAAGATGGAGTCTCACTCTTTGCCAATGCTGGAGTGATGTGGCTGCAACTTCCACCTCCCAGGTTCAAGTGATTCTCCTGCCTTATCCTCTCTCGTAGCTGGGATTACATGCATGTACCACCATGCCTGGCTAATTTTTTTGTGTGTTCTTATTAGAGTTAGGCTTTCACCATGTTGATCTTGAGCTCCTGATCTCAAGTAATCTGCTTGCCTCAGCCTCCCAAAGTGCTGGCCTTACAGGAGTGAGCCACCATGCCCGGCAAGAATTATGACTTCTATTAGAAGATTGAGCTCACTCTCCTCATCTTTCATTCTTGATTTATTTTGGTTATAGATGTTCAGCAGCATCTTTGTTGGCCATCTGTTTATTTTTTTCTTCTAGTTGTCTTATGATCCATTTATTTAATTCCACATAAGGCAAACCTCCATGGGTAACTATGCAACCTTCCCAGTTATTATAATAATTGAATCCTCCTGGCTCGTAGTAGCTAAGCAAAGTCATTTCCTCTCTATTATTTTAGGGCCACCTTCAATATCCCTAAGGATGATAACAAGCACAGTTTGGTAATGCCTCACAAGCCATCCTCTACTGCAGAAGGGAACCATCAACATACTTAGTAATACTGGTGTCCCTTTTATAATACTTAGGGCTGTAAACCAAAAGTACATGAGGCAGATTTAAATTAATTTAGAAAGTTTATTTTGCCAAGGTTAAGGATGCATCTGTGACACAGCTTCAGAAGGTCCTGATGACATGTGCCCAAGGTGGTCAAGGTACAGCTGGCTTTTATAAATTTTAGGGAGACATGAGACTTTAATAAAAACCTGAAGTGAGGGCTTCTATGCCTTAGGTAAATTTAAAGATTTTCTGATTGGCAATGGTTAAAAGAGTTATTATCAGATGAGATCAAGTGTGTTCAGGGTGATATAGACATAGGAAACAGTTATTATCTAAAGAAAAGAATGTCTAGCTTCCCATAGGGTTATGATGACCAAGGTTTTGTCTTGCAGATGAAGCCTCTAGGTAGAAGGCTTTAGAGATAATAGACTATAAATATTTCTTATCAGACTTAAAAGGTCTGTTTTATCAATAATTCCAAAAGGGAGGAGGTTATAATGAGGCATGTTTGTTCCTACCTTCCCACCATGGCCTGAGCTAGTTTTTCAGGTTAACTTTAGAATGCCTTTGCTGAGAGAAGGGGTTCATTTAGGTAGTTGGAGGGCTTAGAATTTTGTTTATGGTTTACATAGCCTTAGTAAATGTTGCATCCACTTGGTATTTCCATTGAATGTAATCCTTTGATGAATCTTCTGGCCTTACATGATATATACATTTTGCCATTAACTTCCTATTAATAGTGCTCAGTCTCATTATTTCCTGTGGAGCATCAGTACATTACAGCAGTAACCAACCAACTCTACTGTCTTTGTAGGCATTTCTTCTCCCATATTTTTAGATGTTCCCAACAATATACCTGTCATAGAATTTCCTGTAAGAGAATATTTTCCCAGGTTACTATTGGTGAATGTTCAGCTTTTAAGCCAACACGTTGTGTTATATGATATCCATGCCCTATGTACCAACCAAGATGTCATCCTATTTGTTGGGCAGGAGCAAGTCAGTCCCAAATCCCAGTCTTGTATCCTGTTTACTCAGATTACTCTAGTTCTGGTATCGCTTGTATTGGTCCAGTGCTTCCAAGAAGCAGATATCAACATTAGATTAACTGTACAATAATTTTATTAGGGGACATACCTAATAAAGAGAAGACAATAAATAAAGTGAGAAAAAATGGAGAATAAGCAAGAAGAGCCTGGGAGATCCAGTACAACAGAATGCAATTCTGGTCCTGAGTTAAGAAAAGGCAGAGTTCTGAGCTTCTATCCTCCTATCCTCACCTACTCAGAAATTTCGAGTCTCAGGAAGCATTCACCTGAGAAAATTAGAGAAAACAATTCCTGAAGTTGACAAAGAAACATGTGCAATGTGTGTTTTCATCAGCCAGAGCGGAAAAAGCTTGTAATTAATTTTTTTCCTTTTTTTGAGGTAGAGTCTCGCTCTGTCACCCAGGCTGGAGGACAGTGGTGCCATCTCAGCTCACTGCAACCTCCGCCTTCCAGGTTAAAGTGATTCTCCTATCTCAGTATCCTGAGTAGCTGGAATTACAGGCATGCACCACCACACTTGGCTAATTTTTTGTACTGTTAGTAGAGGCAGCGTTTCACCATGTTGGCCAGGCTGTCCTTGAACTCCTGGAATCAAATGATTCACCAGTTTCAGCTTCCCAAAGTGCTGGGACCACAGGGGTGAGACCCATGCCCAGCCAAAAGCTTGTAATTCATGAAAAATCAGTGAGTATGCTTAGAAGTGTCTGATTTAACAGTGAGTCAAATTTAGTTCTAGATTAAAGGCTGCTCTAATCCTGATCCTTATATCGAATTTAAATGCAGGACTTGAAAGGAATAAACTGTTTTCAAGCCACTTAACTGCACACCAATAATAAACTTATTTGCAGAAATACAAAAATATCCAGCAGTCAAGGTAAAATTTCATAATGTCTGGCACCACATAACACTTTCCAGAAATTTTTATGTGGTGCCAGACATTATGAAATTTACCTTGAGTGCTGGATATTTATTAAACAAATATTTTACCTTGAGTATGCAAAAAAATAAGAAATACAAATATTTTACCTTGAGTATGCCAAAAAAACAGAAAAACATGATCCACAGTAATGAAAAAAATTATTCAACAGAAATTAATAAGTATTGAAGGATACAAAAACAAATTATATAAAACATATATTCCAAGTGTTCAAGAAGATACATGAATCATATTATATATAGACATGAAAGATATAGAAAATATACTGAAGCAAATTTCTAGAGATGAAAAATAAAGTAACTGTAATCAATAAAACACACGGAGATTGAGATTAACAGCAGATTAGACTTGCGAGCCAAGGTGAATATGAAGACATGGCAATATTAAACATCTAATATAAAACACAGAAAATAAATACTAAAAATGTGAGCGGATCATCAGTGAGCTGTGAGGCACCTTCAAACAGCCTAATATACAGGTTATTGGCTTCCCTGAAGGAGAATGTAGTAATTGTGGAACATATGTATATGTACTACACTTCATATATATATATATGAAGTATTTGCATATGGGCAGAGTAGACAGAGTAGAGTGGGCAGAGAATGGGAAATTGTTCTTTACAAGAGGAAATAAAGAATTTGAGGGTAACTGATAAGTTTATTTTCTTGATTTCAGTTAGGAGTTTATTAATATATATGTAAAAATATGTAAAAAAAAACTCCTCCCTTTATACAATTTAACTATGTGGATTTTATTATATTTTATTGGTAAATTTAAAAATTTAAAAATCAGTGGAGAAGAAATGACAAACAATATAATTATGTGGAGACATCTTGCTATAGGAAAATAAAGACTATATTTCATACAAAAATAAATACCAGCTGTATTTCAGATCCAAGTTTGAAGTATAAAATTCAAAACATCAAGAAGAAGGTATCCTTAGAACTATAAATAAAATATAGATCAATTTTTAAAGAGGACCCAAAAATAACTATGAAAGTGATGGATGGAAAAATTTAGTTATATTGAAACTAAAATATTCCATACATGAAAAGACTTCAAAAACTGTGAAAAAAGAGACTGCAAAAAACTATTTACAATGAAGATAATTAATGTATGTAACATATAACAACTCCTTCCTAATTGATAAGAGAAATGTAATTTACTATACTTATTATTAAAACTGATGAAATATGAAAATAACTGATTCATGATAGAAATTACATGTCCAATAGATATAAAAATGATTCTCAACCTTACTAGTAATAAAAAGCTATAATTTGAAAATGACAATAAGATTCTAATTGTATTTTAATGTTTGTCAAAAAGTTAAAAATCTTAATATTATAGGAAAAATACATGATGAATATAACTAACATTATTATATACTCCTAGTGGGAGTATAACTTTTTTTTTTTTGAGATGGAGTCTCACTCTGTCACCCAGGCTGAAGTGCACTGGTGTGATCTCAGCTCACTGCAACCTCCACCTCCTGGGTTTAAGTGATTCTCCTGCCTCAGCCTCCCAAGTAGCAGGAACTAAAGGTGTGTGCCACCACACCTGGCTAATTTTTTTTTTTAGCTATTTTTTTTGTATTTTTAGCTCATTTTTTGTATTTTTACCTAATTTTTAGCTACTTTTTTTTGTATTTTTAGTAGAGATGGGATTTCAGTGTGTTTGCCAGGATGGTCTTAATCTCATTACCTCGTGATCCACCTGTCTCAGCCTCCCAAAGTGCTGGGATTGCAGGCATGAGTCACCACACCTGGCCGAGTGTAAATTTTTCAAACACTTTGCAAAGGTATATGTCACTGTTTATTAAAATAAAAATTTATAATAAATACTCTTTAACTAAAAATTACACACCTAATCCTATACTATAGAGAAAAATCCGTTAGCAAGAAATGGATTTTAGAATTGATGTTACAGATATAATAAAATAACCTACAATTGATAAAATAGATGAACTAGCTATGTATATCAACAGGGAACTCTCAAAAACATATCATTTAGTCTCTATAAATAACATAAGAAATGTAAAGCAAAATAATATGTACATACTACTTTATATTTGGCCTTTATTTTGAATAATATTTTTCCTAAGTAGAGGATGTTGAATTGATTTTACTTCTAAATTTTGGTATTTTAAGGATATCCATTGTCTTTAGGTTTGTATAGCTTCTAAGGAGAAGTCAGTAGTATATCTTATATTTCTTCATGAGTATATCATTTCCCTTTCTAGCTATTTACAAGATGTTCCCTTTATTTTCTGTTTTCTTTGTTTTTAGGAATGTGAATAATATATCTAGGAGTGTGTGTTGTATTTCGTGTACATGCACATGCATGTGTGTCCTTTCCTAAAAGAAACTCAAGCTGCTTGGCTCTGTGTTTTCACATCTTTCATTATTGTTGACAATTTCTTATCTATTCTCTCTCAAACCTTTCTTCTGCCCCATTCTTTCTGTTTTCCTTGAGGAATTCTAATTACATGTATGTTAAAATATTTGGTTAAAAAGCTGTAGATGCTTTTTATTTTCATTTCATTACAGCTTTTGGATACTTTCTTTTATTCTTTTTCATTTCTGTGATTATATTTAAGTAATTTTATTGGCAAATTTTCAATTTTGTTTACCTTTCCTTTGCCGTTTTGTGGGTTGGCCCATTAAATAAATTTTTCACTGTTATTACTTTTTCCTTTCTCTTATTTTAATTTAAATCTTTGTTCTAATTTTCTTCTCTGCTGAAATGTCCTATTCGTCCCACATGTTGTATATCTTTTCTGTTAGATCATTTAACATATTAATTTTAGTTATTTTAAAATTTAGTCCAACCTTTAAAACATCTGGATTTTATATATGTATCTGGATTTTCCATAACTTCCTTTCTTTATTATGAGTATTTGTTTTTACTTTTTTCCTTATGATTTTGATTAAATGTTGGACACAATGTATAAAGCAGTAGTTACTAAGGGAAAGAGTGGCATGTCTAAAAATAATAAATTTGTCAGGCTGTTAGTATAAGGTATTGGCTAGTTTGTTGGTTTGTTTTGCTAAGAGCATGTTCAAGACACAACGGTCTTCAAATCTTTTCAGTAGTAAAATTCTATTGCCTGAATTTAGAGTAGGAGCTGAAGAGTCAAAAGGATTTTCTCCTTTTTCTTGTCCCATCCTCAACTTTCAACCTTACATACATGACTTTGTCACAGATGTGATTTCTCTCCTGTTGCTTGCCCTTCCTCTAGTGCTATGCTACTGTTGCTTGTTACTAGATGATTGCTCAGCTGATGGTCAAGAGAAAGAGTTTTCGTATGTTTTCCTGGTTAAACCTCAGTCTTCTGTATTTATGACTCAAAAATGTGGTTTTATATTTGAAATATACAATATAAAACTAAATATTATATGTTGAAACATGCATATATTTTGAAGTATATAGCCATATATATTGAGAAGTATTAACAATACATACAGGATTGTGGCTTACATTGGCAGAAAGAAGGTGGAGAATAAATTTGAACAACAAACCAAGAAATATTAATAGTATGCATAATACATAATTTCCTAAGCAAGTTAGTTCTTAAAAGAGTGCTATTGTATTATGTTTTTATGTTCATTTCATGTGAATATTATGCACACATAGTTTATATTTAATAAGATAAAACTGCTAAAATGGTTTGAAATTTTATTCTGACTAGATTTATTCTTTCTTTCTGCAATAATAAACATGTTATGAACAGTCACAATATTCTTACCAAAACCATTCAGAAATTTTTCAACATGACAGTTAGTAGAATATAAAAATAACAGTATATTTTTACCATCTGCAAAATAATTACACAACTGCTTTTGCTATAGAAATACTTATTATGAATGTATTAAATTGTTTAATTAATTGGAAGTCATAATCTCCTCCAAAAATGTTATAAGGGAAGGTATGACTTATGAAGTATCATTTAGAAAACAATCTAAGAAGCTATACAATTTGAAAAGACTGGCCTTTAAAGCAAGCCCTAGTCAGATTAGAATCTCAGATTATCACTTACTAGTTCCATAAAACTGGGCACTGCCAAGTCTGTCCTGCAGACTGGCCAAGTGACAGATGAATGGAGTATGCTGACACAGGTATTTGTGCCTGTGAGCCTGGCTAGGGGACAGCACAGCCTAGCACAGCCAAGGAAGCGTGGCTCTGATCCGGAGACACTCACATTTATTTAGTGCAGATTAATGACAGAGGCCTACAGCAAACACCATTTGTGGGTAATTAACATTCTTGACCCCTGGAGGAGGGGGCAGTCCTGTGTGCAGATGATCAAATCTTAGTTTCTGGAGAAATAGGTAAAATTCCTTTGCACTCCCTTGTTGTCTGCTCTTTTCCATTAACTCAAGGTAAGATGATTAGGCTGCCTTCATCCATAACCCTTTCTCAAACTTATGCAAATCCTCCTGGCCTTCCAAGAAGGTTTGCATCTTTCCTATAATTTTTTCCACCATCCTGACTGATCTTCGACATCTTCCCTTTTCTGTTTTTTTTTCTCATCAGGCTTTGTTGATTGAGGAGTATGGATGTGTGTAGCAACAGGTTTGTCAGGCACAGTGGTTATAAGTTGTGTTCCAGCTTTGCATTCTAGAATTAGTAAATAACATAAGACAAACATGAATATAATCAGTAGCATTCTTTTCCAATTAAAGAGTGACATGTAGTGTTACATGGCACCTCAGTCGTCCAATGTATGCCATTACTGAGGAACCCCAGTGGGGGTAAGTCAATTCCTCCTAGCCAAGCTGTTGCATTGTTAGAGGATGGGAAGTGTCTGCCTAAGTAACAGGTGGAAAAAATGCAGATTTAAAAGATGAGCCCAATAGAGCATAGCAGGTACAGGTAGCAGGCAAAGTGAGAGAATAAAAATGGAACAAATTATCTGGAGTGAATGGTGTCTGTGTCCAGAGCAGCATTTGCTCAGCCTTATGAGTTGTGTTCCTCAGCATAATATCTAGGGCCTGTTTTGTCCGAGGAAGCCACATTGTCCAGGGATGCAGGTCCTTCAGGGTCATTTGCTTCATTTCTGGTACCGGGTTGGGTCCTAGCCATGCCATGGTATGGTTTGATGTGTTGAGATGGAATACAAAGAGGGCTTGAGGGGGTATGAACCCAAGCATATCCTCTTCCCCATCTTAGCAAATCATTTTGACCACACCATACATTACTATTCACATATTTCCATAAAACTGCAGGTTTTATGTTTTGAGAGGTTTTAGCAAAGTGCTTTCCTACAGCTGATTGAAATTTGTTATTTATATTTAAGAAATTAAAGGTAAATAAGGCTTGTGCTAGTAGTGTTGCAAGGCTAGTAGTGTTACTCATATTCCCCCTGTTTTGATTTCTGAGCATATTTTTAAGGATAGAATGAACTCTTTTTGTACGCAGAACTGCAGAAGTATGAGACAAGAACTGAAGTAGTTTGTCAGCAGGAAGGGCATGCTCTATATGGCCTGCATAATCAGAGCACTATCTGAAGATCTAGAGTTAGGGGCAATACTGCTTCAAATTGCTTTTTACTCAAAGGAATTCTTATAACATCAGGGTCATAAGCTAGCAACAGATTGCTTGTCTGTCACCCATATGATGACTTTACTAACTAGCTGTATATAGGGAGATAGTGTTTTAGTCCCTGTATGTGAGCAAAAAAAAAAAAAAAAACATTCTAGGAAGTGCAGTCCTGGGGCCATTTGTTTTATTAATCCTGTTGGGGAATGTTTAGTAGGAAAAATAAATAATTGGACTGAATATTTTGGCTCTATGTGATCTAGTTGCCTCTGAGAAATAGCTTGCTCTATTTCCTCAATTTCGATGTTTCCTGGGGTGAGGCGGCGTTAAATACCTGGGAGAATCTAGGGCTGTATTGCCTTTTAAGATAGAAAGCGGTTTTGCAACTTATCAGTAGTTATGCCCAAGGTGGGGCAAAGCCAGTTAATATCATCCAGTAATTTTTGATAATCATTTAAGGTATGTCAGTTGCTAGTATTTAATTTAATCTTCTGGGGTCTTACTGACTGGGAAGTTGTATGTATCCAAGATATTTCCAAGGAGAGGACATTTGTAATTTTTCAGGTGCTATGATTAAACCTCTTAACTGTGTATTCCTTTGGACAGAGGCATATAAACTTAAAAGTACTGGCTCTGTTGGGGCTGCTGATAAAATATCATCCATAGAGTGAATAATCTTGCAATTAGGAAATTATTTTCTACTGGGGAGCAAAGCCTGATTTACATGATACTGACACATGGTAGGACTGTTCAGCATTCCTTAAGGAAGAACTTTCCAATGAAATCAGTGAGCTGGCCTTTCATTATTGATAGCTGGTATTGTAAATGCAAATTTTTCTCTGTCCTTTTCTGCAAGGGGAATATAAAATAAGTCATTTAAGTCAATAATGACTATAGGCAAATCTTAAGGAATCGCCATGGGGAAAGGGAGCCCCTGTTGAAAAGGACCCATAGGTTGCAGACTAGCATTAATATCCAATAAGTCATGCAAAAATTTCCATTTGACAGACTTTGAGAATAACAAAAATGGGCAAATTCCAAGAGTTATTAGATAGTTCTATATGGCTGGCTTTTAATTGCTCCTCAAGTAATTCATGGGCTCATAGTAATTTCTCCCCCTTTAAATGCTACTGTACTACCCAAACAGGATTTTGAGAGGCATGTCATGGGCAGGGGAGGAATAACAGTGGTCATTATTAAAAAAGGGTTTGGGGTCAGGCGCGTTGGCTCACGCCTGTAATCCCAGCACTTTGGGAGGCCGAGGCGGGCGGATCACGAGGTCAAGAGATCAAGACCATCCTGGCCAACAGAGTAAAACCCCGTCTCTACTAAAATATAAAAATTAGCTGCTCTTGCTGGTGCGCATCTGTAGTCCCAGCTTGCGGGAGGCTGAGGCAGAAGAATTGCTTGAAACCGGGAGGTGGAGGTTGCAGTGAGCCGAGATGATACCACCACACTCCAGCCTAGCACCTGGCAACAGAGCAAGACTCTGTCTCAAAAAAAAAAAAAAAAAAAAAAAAGGAAGGGTTTGCCGTTCACATAATTAATCAAATCTGCCCTCCAGAGGAGGCATTGACTGTCATCTTAAGTTGTTTTAGCTACACTGGCAAGTCCCATGGGCTCATATGGAAGTTGTTTGCTATGGCCTCAATTAATCCTTTTGTAAATGGGCTAGTGTCTCAGTTTTCCCTAATGCTTTTTCTTATCTCTTTGTAAGAGTCCAAAGAAATGGGTTCATATACCGGATTGCACTGTCTATCTTGCATTACTGGGTAGGCCAAGAGCTCCCCTTCTAATGCCGCTTTCCTAAGACAGGGTCCCATAGCTGTAGTGTATCCTTTGTATTTTTTCCAATTTATTAGGGGAGGGGGCTCAGAGAGAACCTCCGTTTCCTCTGTAGCACTTTTACCTGTTAATTGCAGGGCTGAGGGAGAAGGAGGAGGCAGTAAGGTAGGTGATGATTCCTTCTTCCTTCCCTTTTTAGGCTCTTCTGTGTAGAGTGGGGCCAAAGCAGCCCTGACTAAGGCCCATAACGTTAAAGATGTCACTGGGACCCATTGCCCTTGTGGATGATATTGCTTAAGATTTCTCCTCACTTGTTCCCAGAGCTCTACATCTAGTGCACCTTCTTCCGGGAACCATGAGTTATGGGAAACACCAGTTTGCATTAGATCCCTTAACTGAGTCTGCAAAACCCAGGCTCCACTAGCTTTAAGCAGCTATTTCAATACTTTTATGTACTGTTTTTGTTGTGCTGATAACTGTTGTCCCATGATGAAACCCTAGCCTGAACAATTCCCTTGAACTTGGAAATCCCTAGAGGGCACCAATGACTTACTGACTGCACAGTCTCTTCACCTTTGTTTTCAAGGGTTCTGTCATGATCTGTTGCAGCATGCCTCATGCAGGGGCACCAGCTGTTGAGTCTGTCTCCTACAGACTCTGCACAAGCGACGGATGAATGGAGTATACTGACACAGGTGTTTTTCCTGTGAGAGCATGGCTAGGCGACTGTACAGCTTAGCACAACCAACGAGAAAATGTGTCAGATAAGCCGGAGATGCTCGCATTTATTTAGTACAGATTTAATGACAAAGGCCTAGAGTAAACACCATTTGTGGGTAATTAATATTGTCAACCCCTGGAGTAGGGGGCAGTCCTGTGTGTGGATGATCAAAGGTTGGTTTCTGGAGAAACACATAAACGAACTTATCTAGATAAATTCCTTTGCACTCTCTTGTTATCTGCCCTTTGCAATTAGCTCAAGGTAAGAGAATTAGGCTACCTTCAGCCATAATGCTCTCCCAAAGCTTTTGCAAAACCTCCCAGCGTTCCAAGAAGGTTTGTATCTTTCTTATAATTTTTCCCACCACCCTGACCAATATCCTACAGGTCAAGTTCATTAAGTCTAGACTTCAGTTTCCTCAACTGTGAAGTGAAGGTAATACCAACCTTGTAAAAGGGATGAAATAAACAGAGCGATTACTCTCCTTTACTTTGCAGAAAATGAAAATAATAATTAATTATCAATTAGTTCCATGATTTTAGTGAACTCATTCCCTTTTTTTTTTTTTTTTTCGAGACAGTCTTGCTTTATCTCCCAGGCTGGAGTGCAATGGCACAATCTTGGCTTACTTCAACCTCCTCCTCCCAGGTTCAAGTGATTCTCCTCCCTCAGCCTCCTGATTACCTGGGGTTATAGGCAAATGCCACCACACCTGGCTAATTTTTGTATTTTTAGTAGAGACAGGGTTTCACCACGTTGGTCAGACAGGTCCCAATCTCCTGACTTCATGATCTGCCCACCTTGGCCTCCCAAAGTGCTGGAATTACAGGCACAAGCCACCATCCTGGCCACTCACTTTCTTCTTTGTGCTTCAGTTTTTTTCTTTCAAATTGAGCATAGCATTTTCCACATATCTCTGTAATAAAAGAAGGCTAAAACAAGACAATATACAAAATCTGCTCAGAAAAATTATGCTACTATATAGTTAATATGCTACAGTGATTGGGTGTTTGCTTTCTTTTAGAAAACTGAATGCGTGGTTAGAGGAGCACTAACTTGAGAGAAGTTAGAGACTTATCATTTTTTAGTGGTGAGATAAACATATAATAACATGTTTCTCAGTTGAAAGAAAACAGAGCTATGGACAAAAATTTAAAACACACACACACACACACACGCACACACACCCACACATACACCAAAAAAATGCAAAATAGCCTAGAAATTTTGGATTTTGTTGGTAGTCCTGTTGTTGTTTTCCTTTTTTTTTTTTTGCTTTTATTTTGGACATTATAATTGTAATTTTTTATGAACTAAATTCACATCTTTTTCAGTTGAATGGCAGAATGATGCATAAACAGGTCCATAATAAATATCAGCCATGGGTCATACGATCATGAATATGGAATTGTAAAGTTCATAGGAGGAACTTTTGAAATATTCTTCAAATATGTATTTTTGAATATTAGGAAATTTTGAATATTAGGAAATTTATGTTGCTTGTAAGTTACATCTATTATTGAGTCCTAATATTAGATGTTATACACAGATGTATACATGTTATACATCTAATATTAGGACTCAATAATAGATGTAACTTACAAGCAACATAAATGTGTATTTCCCAAACTTTAACCAAGGATAACTTGCCACTTAATAAGAATTTGTGGTAATTCCTCTACCTTGAGAAGGGGATCGTCATGGTGAATGGAAGGCAGGACTTGATTAAAGCTCTAGACAGAACAGCTTGTGAAAGCTCGCATTGTTAAATTTAGCTCCAGATCGAATGAAGGAACAAACCAACAATCTCAAGAGGACCCACAGACCCCCTGAAAGGATGAACTGTTTCTGCAGGTCCTGGGAGACACCCCAAATACTGTGAGTGCCCTGACTGTGAAAGTGAGAGAGACCCTCTTCTCTCAAACACACACCCCCACTGGAGAAGCTGAAGGTCTATTTGTGGGAGAAGTTTTGACCTTACATGGACTTGAGCCAATTTAGACAGCTGAGCAAAATGCAGGGGTACAGGAAGCAGCAGAGAGCCGTGGGAGAGCTCTGTATCCCCTAGCAGGCCATTCCTGCCTGGCATCACAAAGATCCGTCAGGTGGGTGACCAGAGGAGCGGGGGTAAAACTTCACAGGGAAAAGAAAATATCTAGCTGAAATTTGCAACAAGTTGAATGAGAAGCCTCCTGGCCAGAAATCAGGAGAGGGCACAAATCTGGCATGTAAACTCCACAGGCAGGGGAAGGACCAAGCCCTTTTATTCCACAACTGGGAGGTAGGTAGCCTGGGGCAAGTTTTCAAGCCTGTTATGCTCTCCGCCTGGAAACAGACTCGGGACTGTTGGTCACGCATGATGGGAGTGAGAACAGCCCTTCAGTTTGTAGGGGAGCTGGGTGAGGCCTCTGACTGCTGGCTTTTCCCCACTTCACTGACAACCTGCATGACTCAGCAGAGGCAGTCATAATCCTCCTAGGTACACAATGGCAGTGACCTGGAAATCCACCCCCATTACCAACAGCAGCTGCAGCAAGACCTGCCCAAGAACAGTCTGAGCTCAGACACACTTCGTCCCACCCTCAGCTGATGGTCTTTCCTTATCCTCCCTGGCATCTGAAGACAAAAGGGATATAATCTTGGGAGTTCTAGGGCCCCACCCACAGCTGGTCCCTCTCACTACTACTACAGTGATGCTTTCTGGAAAGCACCATCTCCTGGCAAGAGGCCAACCAGCACAAAAGCAGAGCATTAAACCCCCAAAGTTAAGAACCATCACACAGTCCATTGCACCCCGTTGCCACCACCTCCACCAGAACAGATGCCAGTATCCATGGCTGAGAGACCCGTAGATCGTTCATATCATAGGTCTCTGTGCAGACAACCCTCAGTACCAGCCCGGAGCTGGGTAGACTTGCTGGGTGGCTAGACCCAGAAGAGAGACAACAATCACTGCAGTTTGGTTTGCAAAAAGCCACATCCATAGAAAAAGTGGGAGAGTACTACATGAAGGGAACACTCCATGAGACAAAAGAATCTGAACCACAGCCTTCAGCACTAGACCTTCCCTCTGACAGACCCTACCCATATGAGAAGAAACCAGAAAACCAACCCTGGTAATATGACAAAACAAGGCCCTGAAACATCCCCAGAAACTCACACTAGTTCACCAGCAATGGGTCTAAACCTAGAAGAAATCCCTGATTTACTTGAAAACAAATTCAGGAGGTTATTTATTAAGCTGATCATGAAGGGACCCAGAGAAAGATGAAGCCCAATGCAAGGAAATCCAAAAAATGATACAAGAAGTGAAAAGAAGAATATTCAAGGAAATAGCTTAAATTTTAAAAAAATCAAAAATTCAGGAAACTTTGGATACACTTTCAGAAATGTGAAATGCCCTGGAATGTCTCAGAAATAGAACCGAACAAGTAGAAAAGAGAAATTCACAACTCAAAGGCAAGGTCTTTGAATTAACCCAATCCAACAAAGACAAAAAAAAAAAAAAGAAAAAAGAAAATATGAACAAAGTCTCCAAGAACTCTGGAATTGGGTTTAACAACAAACATAAGAAAAATTGGTGTTCCTGAGGAAGAAGAGAATTCTAAAAGCTTGGAAAATATTTATGTGGGAATAATTTAGGAAAACTTCCCTGGTCTTGCTAGAGACCTTGACATCCAAATACAAGAAGCTCAAAGAACACGTGGAAAATTTATTGCAAAAATATCTTTGCTTAGGCACATTGTCATCAGGTTATACAAAGTTAAGACAAAGGAAAGAATCTTAAGAGCTATGAGACAGAAGCACCAGGTAACATATATGTGTAACTATCAGATTAACAGCAGATTTCTCAGCAGAAACCTTACAGTCTGGAAGGGATTGGGTTCCTATCTTCAGCCTCTTCAAACAAAACAATTATCAGCTGAGAATTTTGTATCCAGTGAAACTAAGCATCACATATGAAGGAAAAATACAGTCATTTTCAGACAAACAAATGTTGAGGGAATTCACCATTACCAAACCACCACAAAGGACTGCTAAAAGGGGCTCTAAATCTTGAAACAAATCCTGGAAACACATCAAACACATCTTTAAAGTATAAGTCACACAGGACCTATAAAACAAAAATACATGTTAAAAAGCAAAAACAAACAACAATAACAACAAAACAAAGTACACAAGAAACAAAAATCATGATGAATGCAACCATACCTCATATTTCAATACTAACATTGAATGTAAATGGTCTAAATGCTCCACTTAAAAGATACATAACTGCTGAATGGATAAGAACTCACCAACCAACTAACTGCTACCTTCAGGGGACTTACCTAACATGTAAGAACTCACATAAATTTAAAGTAACAGAATTCAACAACAATAAAAAGATAATCCACCATAATCAAGTGGATTTTATAATTTAAAGTAACAGAATTCAACAACAATAAAAAGATCATTCATCACGATCAAGTGGATTTTATACCAGGGATACAGAAAAGTCATTTTATGTAAATGAACACCAAAAGCTAGTGGGGTAGCTATTATTATATCAGACAAAACAAATATTAAAGCATTAGCAGTTAAAAGAGACAAAGAGGGACATTATATAATGGTAAAAGGTCTTGTCCAACATGAAAATATCACAATCCCAAACATACACACACCTAACATTGGAGCTCCCAAATTTATAAAACAATTACTAGTAGACCTAAGAAATGACATAGACAGCAACCCAGTAATAGTGGGAAACTTCAGTACACCACTGACAGCACTAGAGAGGTCATCAAGACAGAAAGTCAACAAAGAAACAATGGATTTAAACTATACCTTGGAACAAATGGACTTAACAGGTATGTACAAAACATTTCATCCAACAAATGCAGAATACACACTCTATTAATATGATATGCCATACGATAGGCCATGTGATAAGCCATAAAATGAGCCTTAATAAATATAAGAAAATTGATGTTATATCAAACACTTTCTCAGGCCACAGTGGAATAAAGCTGAAAATTAACTCCTAAAGAAACCTTCAGAAACATAGAAATACATGGAAATTAAATAACCTGCTCCTGAGTGAGCATTAGGTCAAAAATGAAATCAAGATGAAAATTTAAAAATTCTTTGAATGGAATGACAGTAATGACAAAACCTATCAAAACCTCTGGGATACAGCAAAGGTGGTGCTAAGAGGAAAGTTCATAGCCCTAAGCATCTACATCAAAAAGGCTGAAAGTGCACAAACTGACATTCTAAGATCACACCTTAAGGAACAAGAAAAATAAGAACAAACCAAATCCACACCCAGGAAAAGAAAGGAAATCACCAAGATCAGAGCAAAACTAAATAAAATTGAAAAAAAAAATACAAAAGATAAATGAAACAAAAGCTGGTTCTTTGAAAATATAAATAAAATTGATAGCTCGTCAGCAAGATTAACCAAGAAAAGAAGAGAGAAGATCCAAATAACGACACTGAGAAATAAAACAGAAGATTCTACAACTGACACCACTGAAATAAGAAAGATCATTCACGGCTACTATGAACACCTTTATGTACACAAACTAGAAAACCTAAAAGAGATGGATAAATTCCAGAAAAAATACAACCTTCCTTGCTTAAATCAGGAATAGTTAAATACTCTAAACAGACTAATAACAAACAGTGAAATTAAAATGGTAATTTAAAAATTTCCAAAAAAAGTCCATGACCAGACAGAATCACAGCAGAATTCTACCAGACATTCAAAGAATAATTGGTGCCAATCCTTTCACTATTATTCCACAAGATGGAGAAAGAAGGAACACCCATCCCCAATTCATTTTATGAAGCCAGCATCATCCTAAAACCAAAACCCAGAAAGGACATAACAAAAATAAAAAACTACAGAATGACATCCTTGATAAACACTGATGCTAAAATCCTTAACAAAATATTAGCTAACAGAATTCAACAACAATAAAAAGATATTCCACTGTGACAAAGTGGATTTTATACCAGGTATGCAGGGAAGGTTTAACATATGAAAGTCAATAAATGTGGTATACTACATAAACAGAATTAAAAACAAAAGTCACATGATCATCTCAACAGATGCAGAAAAAGCATTCCACAAAATCCAGCATCCCTTTATGATTAAAATGCTCAGCAAAATTGACATACGAGGGACATACCTTAATATAATAAAAGCCATCTATGACAAACCCACAGCCCCAGAATACTGAATGGGGAAACCTGAAAGCATTCCCTCGGAGAACTGGAACAAGACAAGGATGCCTGCCCTCACTGCTCCTTTGTAACATAGTTCTGGAAGTCCTAGCCAGAGCAATCAGACAAGAGAAAGAAACAAAGGGCATGCAAATTGGTAAAGGAAATTAACCTGTCACTGTTTGATGACGATATGATAGTTGACCTCGAAAACCCTTAGGACTACTTTAGAAAGCTCCTAGAACTGATAAAAGAATTCAGCAAAGTTTCTGGATACAAGATTAATGTAGACAAATCAGTAGTTCTATGCACCAACAGTGACCAAGGGGAGAATTAAATCAAAAACTCAACCCATTTTACAATAGCTGCAAAAAAAGTAAAATACTCAGGAATATACCTAACCAAGGAGTCGAAAGACCTCTACAGAGAAAACTACAAAACATTGCTGAAAGAAACCACAGATGACACAAGTAAATGGAAACACATTCCATGCTCATGGATAGGTAGAATTAATATTGTGAAAATGACCATACTGTCAAAAGCAATCTAAAAATTCAATACAATCCTCATCAAAATACCACAATTACTCTTCACAGAATTAGAAAAAGAGCCTGTATAGCCAAAGCAAGACTAAGCAAAAAGAACAAAACTGGAGGCATCACACAACCTGATTTAAAACTATACTATAAAGCCATAGTCACCAAAACATCATGATGCTGGCAAAGAAATAGGTACATAGACCAGTGGAACAGAATAGAGAACCCAGAAACAAACAGAAATATTTACAGCCAACTGATCTTCAACAAAACAAACAAAAACATAAAGTGGGGAAAGGACACCCTTTCAACAAATGGTGCTGGGATAATTGGCTAGCCACATGTAGAAGAATGAAACTGGATCCTCATCTCTCACCTTATACAAAACTCAACTCAAGATAAATTAAAGACTCAAACTTAAGACCTGAAACTATAAAAATTCTATACAATATCATTGGAAAAGCCCTTCTAGACATTGACTTAGACAAGGATTTCATGATGAAGAGCCCCAAAGCAAATGCAATAAACACAAAGATAAATAGCTAGGACTTAATTAAACTGAAGATCTTTCGCACAGGAAAAGGAACAGTCAGCAGAGTAAACAGACACCCCACAAAGTGGGAGAAAATCTTCACAATCTAT
This sequence comes from Cacajao melanocephalus, assembly GCA_963573385.1. Taxonomy (NCBI): domain Eukaryota; kingdom Metazoa; phylum Chordata; class Mammalia; order Primates; family Pitheciidae; genus Cacajao; species Cacajao melanocephalus. Next base: position 25,333 of record CAUYLG010010773.1, on the reverse strand, counting down.
GCATCTGACAAAGGACTAATATCCAGAATCTACAACAAACTCAAACAAATCAGTAAGAAAAAAACAAACAATCCCCTCAAAGAGTGGGGCTAATGACATGAATAGACAATCCTCAAAAGAAGATATAAAAATGGCCAACAAACATATGAAAAATGCTCCACATCACTAATGATCAGGGAAACGCAAATCAAAAACCCAATATGATACCAGTTTACTCCTTCAAAAACAGCCAAAATGAAAAAACAGTAGATGTTGGCATGGATGTGGTAAATAGGGAATACTTCTACACTGCTGGTGGGAATTCAAACTAGTACAGCCACTATTGAAAACAATGTGAAGACTTCTTAAAGAACTAAAAGTAGAACTACCATTTGATCCAGCAATCCCACTACTGGGTATGTACCCAGAGGAAAAGAAGTCATTATTTAGAAAAGATACTTGTACATGTTTGTTTATAGCAGCACAATTCACAATAGCAAAATCATGGAACTAACCCAAATGCCCATCTATCAATGAGTGTATAAATAAACTATGGTACACACACACACACACACACACACACACATATATATGGTAGAAAAAAATTTGGTATATATATAAATTATACATATATTTTTTATATAATATATAATATATATGTTGCATATATGTTTATATATGATATATTATATATGTTATATATTATATATAATATATTTATATGTATTTATATACAATATATTTATCTTTTATATATATATAAATTATATATACATAAAATTAGTGTATATATATCTATATATATATGGTAGAGAAAAAAGACTCCATCATATACATATATATATATATGTATATATATGTATATGATGGAGTATGATGGAGTACTACACATCCATAAAAAGGAGTGAATTAATATCATTTGCAGTGACCTGGTTGAGATTGGAGACTATTATTCTAAGTGAAGTAACTCAGGAATGGAAAACCAAACATTTTATGTTCTCACTGATATGTGGGAGCTAAGCTATGAGGGTGCAAAGGCATAAGAATGATACAATGGACTCTGGGGAGTTGCAGGGAAGAGTGAGAGGGGATAGAGACATAAAAGACTACAAATATGGTGCAGTGTATACTGCTTTAGTGATGGGTGCTCCAAAATCTCACAAATCACCACTAAAGAACTTACACGTATAACCAAATACCACCTATAACCCCAATAGCTTATCGAAAAAAATTAATTAATTTTAAATTTTGTTCTCTACCTTATAATTGTTGCCATTGTATTTAATGCCAACAACACTTAACATCTAAATCTAGCCCACAAGACTTGTGTGTGTGGTGTGTGTGTTTGCTTTTTCCCACCTAAAAGACTAAGATTATCCTTACAAATCCAAGTTAGAGTGTACAGACTTTGCACATTTCTTTGCCTTGCTTCAATATTTGGCAATTGTCCATTAGTGGCTATTCCAACTTCTCTCACTTCCATTTCGTCCCAGATTTTAAACAGTGATGTGAAAAAAAAATGTTTCATGAGGTATATTGAGATAATTGTTTTCGTTTTCTTAAAACTGAAAAAAGAGGCACACTGGAGATTTCACAAGATGATAGCATTGGCCATAATATGAGCTCATAGTTTCTCCTAAATGTAAGCAATGCATATAATGATTGACTTGGATACCATTATTTTTTAAAGAAGAGATAACTTTAATTGAACTTTGGATCAGATTTCAAACCAATCTGATTTATCCCTCTGAAGAAAAAAATCTTACTCAAGGGGAAGAATTTTGTTTAATTATCAAGCACTTATGTCAAAGGAAAACTATTATGAAAAATGTGAACCTTTTTCTAAAGTTCACCATGAGGCTGCAGTTGTAACAGGAAGAAATCATTAGTGCTTGAAGCTCAGTTTACTTGGTTTTCACTTTGCTGGGAACATGTGACGATAGTTGAGACATCTGTTACCCTTTCAATAAAAAAAAATTTGAAGTGCTGGCTTTTTGCCCCTATTTGGGCACCCATAGACAGAAAAAAGGAAAAGAATTTTGAATCTGAGCCACAGCATGTAAATGTGTTTTTCTTCTTCCCTTTTTGGTTAGTGGCCCTCAGGCATCAAAAGCATAAGGTATCTGAGTGTCTTCTTTTCACAGCATGAAAGTCAGTAAAGCTTTCAACAATCTCCTGTCCATAATAGTTTTCTTTTCCTGTGAGTATGTATGTATAAAATTCCACACCACCCCCTACAAACCCCAAAGCAGCCATTAAAAGTAACCATCATCTATCCAGTTACACCAGCAGAACAGAAAAGAGCTGAAGAGAACTGTGAGTTGTTGGTATAGAGCCAGAAATCCAAGTCTGATTTTCTGCATCTATTTCTTGAATTAAAAAGACAAAGTAATTGCAGCTTAAGAGGACTTCTCAAACTACAACATATTTGTATGAGAAAAGGAAGAAATGTATGTTAAATGAACTAAGAACTGACTTGATTCTAATACTTTAAGGACTAACGAAGAAAATAACGTTTGAAATCTCCACGTTCAAATAACATTTGAAAGCTCCAAGATGAGTAAACCTTTCAAATTAGTTTCACAGTTTTGCTGACGTTTCTACACCTGCCTCAGAACTGCTTACGCATGATGATTTAAAGTAAACTCTAACTAACTTCAAGTTGGCTATTTTAGACCAAATGGATATTCAGTAATCTAAATTACCAACCCTCAAGCATAAGATGGAATTTGAGGGCAAAGAATGCTTGTTTTTCAGTGCTAAATTTACAATCTCGTAAAGTATACCTTATGTGGTCTCCCAATCTATGAAGTCAATTTGTTCTAGCGCATGACATGACAGATGACGTCTTATTGGATTTTTTGTTTTGTTTTGCTTGTGCATATATGTACATGCATATGTGTGTGTGTGTGTGTCTGTATGTATACATATACACCCAAACTATATATATACATACACGTTTTCCTGGTTCGATCCTTCTACCACTGACAAATACGACACTGTCTTGAGCATTCTGGCTAAACTGTGTAGAGAAATAAGGTACTTAAATTTTTGTGCATGTGTAACAGGAAGTGATCTTAAATTTACAGAATATTTTTACTTATTGAATCCGTTACTTGAAAATAAAAGAGGAGCATGAAATCAATTTGTTGAGCATGAATCCATGCCTACAAAAGATAGTTTATAAAGCTTGTTTTTCATTAGAAATTATGGCAAAAATATAAGCTTTTCTATTATATTTGTGCCACCATTTAAAAATCCCATTACAATGAATTGCTTAAATCCACTGTTCTTTAAAAGGACTTCTCTTAACCTTTCTTTTAACAGTTGTCAAAAAATGAAGTAAACTCAAATCACCCTGTAGAAACAAATCTACTAAAACCCAGAAACGTCTCATCAAAGTTTGAATTCATGTTTTCCTCAAGTGCTGTAAGGTATCTCCAATATATATAATTCTTCCCACAAAGTTCTATGATAAATAAAAATGTTGCAAGCAACTACATTCTAGTTTTATCGGTTTACCAGACATATTTCAAACACAAAGGCTTGAAGAGAGTAAGGTTGAGGTAGGGTTTAAAGAAATTAGAACAAATCCTTAAAACCAATATTTCTTGTATAAAGTTAATGAATCTTAGAAAGTTGAAGTGTAAATGGTGGTATAAAAGTTCAGAGAAGGATCAAAGTCCAGGGGAAAATTACAAAGCAACCAAGAGAAGGATGAAAAGGGGAAGACAAAATAGAAAAGTCTAAAAGGAAAGGATGTTCTGAAATATATTGTATTCACTTAGAACTGGGCCAAAAACCTACCAAAACAAAGAAAATGAGAAGGTTATTTGCCACTCTTCCCCATGGCAAGAATTATTGATGAAAGTTGCTTCAGCAAATTTCAAAAGCTATTATTTTTGTTCAATTGCCCTCTCATGTTTGGTAATGGTGTGGTTTAGTCACATGAACAGTCACCTCCTCCTAAAAACATTTTAAACATAGTTTTATTAGCTTATTCAATAAAGAAATGAACCGACCACTTTTTTAGTTTAAAAAAAAAAGATAGAATGAAAATAAAGCACTATAATTTTTGTCTAACTTTTTCTCCATAGAAAAATACACAGGTTTAGGAAAATGAAATTTATAAGCTATGTTTTAAATTGTAAAATTAGGTATGTGCACAACTTTCTTCTGCTTAACTAGAAATAATTTTATTGGTTGTTCTCTTGAGTTGACACCAGTTCCTCTTCTTGGCTGTATATTAATGGTAATTCTTGACTGCCCAAGGAAAGAGCAAAAGATCATGCCCTGAATGCTGAATGCAACCTTGTGTTAGAGTTCACACAAGTCCCAACTTACGTACAAACTGAGTCAAGATATCTTAGTCAGTTCAGGCTGCTATAAAACATACTTCCTACTGGATAATTTATAAACAACAAACATTTGATTCTGATAGTTCTAGAGGCTAAGAAATTCAAGATTAAGGCACTAGTAAATTTAATAAGGGCCTGCTCTCTGCTTCATGGATAGTGCGTTGTTGCTGCAAACTCATGTGAGACAAGGAACAAAAAAGTTCCCTCATGCCTGTTTTATAAAGGCTCTGATCCAATTCATGAAGGCCAAATCACCAGCCCAAATCCCACGTCACATTGGGTATTAGGTTCCAACATATGATTTTGGGCGAAACGCCAACATTCAGAACAAAGGAAATTAGATACCTTAGAGATATGGCTCTGAATCATTGAGTCTGATTTTAAATAATAATTCAGATTTTTCATACCCACATGTATATTGCTTTCTTAAAAAGTGAGGTTATGCATCCAATTTTTTTCAGTCATTTTGCTATTGATTAAATATGCCAGTACCTTCTTAAGGAACTGACTTATACTTGAGACAGAATTAATGCCAGAAACTGCAGTCTAAGTGATTATCATAATGGGTATTTTTTTTTTCAGATAAAGAAACTGAGACTCTAAGAGGTTAAAACCTGTGATTTTTACACTCTAGAAGACTGAGTAAACACTGAAGACAGCACTGAACTGTATGACAGAGAGAAAGAGCAAGATAAAAGGTTATAAATTAGATCAGAAAGTATTTCCAAATGAAGTTGTATTTTTTTGTAACCTGTGATTGTACTCACTATACTTAAAACAACTATATTAAAGGTCAATCCTGACTTAACTTTGTGCAGTTTGTATATCTTTAAAAAATCAGTATTGCTTCTTTATAGTCATACCTGTTCAAGGATCAACTTGATAGGAATTGTACATTCTTACTGTATCTGCAAATGAAGTGTAACAAATTCTTGTAATTTCAAAACAAAATCCTCGAAACAAAACAACATGATTACTATTTCCTCCTCACACAATGCACCATGTGTTTAAAATTTAGGTCAGTGTGTGTATCTGTCTGTGTGTGTGTATGTGTGTGTATACATTTTTTTATTATTATTTTAATTTTTTTTCAGATAGGGGTCACACTATGTTATGTTAACCAGGCTGATTGTGTAGGTCAGTATTTTTTATTCAAGAACAAAACAAGTCTAATTTTTAAATAGCATTATTAACAAATTTATGTGGACAATTTCCAATAGCGTTTCTGCTCACCATAAACCTTAGACTACCGTGAAAGCAATTCTAAGAGTATCATCTAAATTTCTGATTTTTAAATTTTTTAAAAAATAGCAGTTTTCTATATCATCCCCTTCTCTCTTCTCCCTCTGTTTTATAAAACAGGAGTTACTGGGATTATATTCATGTATTGCAGGAAAAAGTCAATTACAGGAATATATGTTTACATATTCTGACAGATTGGTTTATCATCTTCAAATATTCTGAGTGGGCCCTCAGTAAATACTTACTTGTCTAAAGGGAATTAAACTTCAACATGATATGTTTCAGCAAGTGAAAATATTCTGTAAATTTCACAAGGCCACTGCATGTAATGAAGTACCTTATGAAGCCTTAAAGCAATCACTGCAACTACCGCAGAGCCTTCATCTAGATATGAGGCTAACAGTTAAGTTAAATACTAATTTTCCAAGTTCAAATCCAAGAGGACTTCATTCTCAGCACACCATGTAATTCAGAGAAAACTTAAACATCAACAAACCCAGAACAAGTCAGATGCTATCAAGAATCTAAGAGTCATAGATTCTTAAGACTTTATGATCAACAAAGGTAATGGAATGCCTTTATTTAAGTATTTAAAATGTTCAGAATACCTCATTTTGGAAGTTTCATGGGCTTCACATTTAGTTCACAGACAGCAGGAAAAACACTTTTCATTAAAAAGCCTTTTCACTGTTGGAAATTTGAAATGTGTTATTTAGGAATGCAAAGTGATATTTATCAATGTACATGAATTCACAAAATTATTGAGATTATTGCTTTTACGGGTAAGTTATTTTCCATTATAACAGAGAGGAACTCTTTTTCTCCAATTCTCCAAATAACCAAAAGTTTGATCTCTGTAAGACAGAAAAATAAAACAAATGACAGACATTAGGGAGGTGCCTTAGATTCTTTGACTTCAATTTAAGAGAAAGAGTCATTTACAGCCATTGATGAAAATAGCCTAGAGCCCATGTAGTTGTGATTTTGTGGATGACAATGTCTCTCATTCATCTAACAGCTGAAGGTTAGCCTCTGAAAATCTGAAAATCAGCCACTATTTACCTTAGTCTCAGCCTGACAGAAGAGTCCACTGCTTAGAAGGATCCAAGTGTGCAGGGCCAATATTTACTTCTGATGTGCTGAGAGGTGAGAAATTACAAAATTGACCAAATAAAAGCAATTTAAATTTTCCAGACATTTATTCTCAGTGTTAAACTCTTTATATGTGACTATCTTCAGCTACCTGAATACTTCATTCTATTAATAAAGGTTTAGCACTTTGACATTTATTTTTGCCTGCTTAAGTTTAAATTTACTCAGTTGATGAAATAATATACAGATCCATTATAAGAAGTTAATAACTATTTCAGGTACCCTCCTTCTCAGTTAGAAGTTAAATTTTATGTTGAAGTAAACTAAATTAGGATAATTAAGATATCACAATAATTGTAAAAACTCGACTAAATACATACAAAGAAAAAATAAAATGTGGTATTTTAATTTAATTAAACCAGATAATATCTACATTAAATATATAATTCTATTCAGAACTATTTCTTCTTTCTACTGAAGTACCTCATATCTACAAATGTTTATGAAGATGTCAGATTAACTATAAATCTATAGACTAAAATAAAATTGTGCCATTGGAAAGTAAAGAAGGAAGAAGTTGTCGTGCCTGGTCTCCATTCATCAATTTTCTTTAAATACCTGCTTCCACATGATGATCATGATCATTCATTGATTTCCCAGGATGCAGACTGATTTCAGATTCTCAGTTTTGCTCTCTATATTTATAAAAGTTTACAAAAAGGGAAAAGGAGGTCATGAACTTGTATTGAAGACATAAAATGTCTCTTCAGATGGTATATAAGTTAATTTCAACCCGTTTTAAATTTATGTCACTGGAGATTCACATTAATTTAGAGAGAGATTCATTTATGGCATATGTTGTCAAGTGTTTTTAAAAATAAGTTTGAGGGTGGAGTAAAGATTAGAAAGACCTCATATTTTACATTAAGTGAATGACATGTTTTGTGGTGACAGGCCACTATTAAGTCCCTTGCTCCTGCTGTAGGGAGAAGGAAACTGCTGGAAACTTAGAAGAATATTTAAGAAACATTCATAGCCAATACAAACACAATGAAGTAGGCTGCACATTGAGTGTAGAGGGAATCTCATACCTACAAATATCATTGAAACTCCTGTTAATCACTGCATTAAAGTAACTAAAGCATGTATACAGATTTTATTGAAAATAAACCACTTTATCATATGCTCAAGTGTGGATATGATTTTCTCATAGAGATTTCTTCTTGGGCTTCTGTAGTTTTTTTATAGAGTATCTCCTGCCCTCTTTAGTCCAGATTTTATAACTACATTTAGGAAAAAGATCTAATTCAACAGCATAATTCTGACTTTAGCTTCTTTTCTCGCTTGGTGAAAATAGGTCATGATTAGCCACTTCTGACAGAAACAGTTGATAGGAAACAGGACAGGAAATAATACAATGATTCCAAGATTGTATATTTCCCCTATGCCCTGCTATTTGGGGAATGACCTTACAGTTAACCAGGAAATTAGGAGGAGGCATTGAATCACAAATACTTATGCAGTTGAATTCTACTTTTTCATCCCTAGGTCCTCTTTACGTAAAGAAATAGATTCAAACTCTGTAACTGAAAGAGATAAGGATAAATTTAGCTGAGTAAATATTTATTCTTATGATAAATTATATATATATTTCTAGACTTTTGAGCAGACTATTTAAAGCATACATTAATATCCAGTTAGCTAACACAAACATAGCATATAAGCGACCTAAATATTAAAATAAAAAACTTCTAATGCTTTAATTTATGGAGTTTAACTGTTTTCTCATGGAAATAAAACTTTGAGGCTATTTATTATTAAATGCCTAGTCTTTTTATTCACAGTTAAATCACTGTGTTTTAAAACTGCTTTTTAATATGTGTTTTTATATGCCATCAAATGACAAATTACATTAATATCTGGTCCATTGTTCATTTTTTTCTAAAATAGACAATATCTCCTGGATGAAAAATCCCCAATAAAAATGACATGCATAAAACTCACACAAACACACAAGCACAAGGATATATAAGCATAAAACGCAACTACTTCATTTAACATTTTACCCAAATGCAATGTTAATAATTCCATTTATACTTTTTGTTTTGTTTAAAGTTACTTTATATCTTTAAAAATAGATCTCCAATTCAGGACCTTCCTAAGACAATTAATAGCTCTACAAACAGAAAGTGCAAAGTCTGTCATAGGAAGTCTGATTTTCACAGTGTGAAATAAACTTTTTTTTCTGTTACTCCAGCATGTTATTAAGCTTTTTAATATTTTAAAATACTTAACTATTTTATTTACATTCCGTTGGTCATTAACTTCAACCTGTTTTAAATTTATGTCACTGGAGGATTGAGAGTAACAAAACTGTACAAATTTAACAATTAGCCTTACTATGTAATCGCTTAGAATAAACATCCTGATTAGTTAAATCACTATTAAATTTTAATCAATGTGAGTGGGTGTTTCTATTTTTGATTGGGCATTCCACATAGATCATCTGAAAGACTCCTTTATGTACATGAAGTTGACAGGTTTCTTCTCTTCATATTATGCCTAATGGATTGCATCTCAATCTCATATAATGCACTATCAGTGAATAGTCAAAGACATTTTTATTTAATATGATCTTTCTTTTCATGACATTAATGACATATTTTTCTTTTCTGAATTTATTTCTTTTAGTGCTTAAATAAATAAAGATGTTTATAGATATTAAAATGTGACAGTTTGTTAGAACGGTATTTTAACAAACAGAATTTGGTTTCATGCAAATATTTGGGGTTATTGTGGGGGGAAGTGTTATTATTTATTTTAAAAGAGTATGCAAATTATTTGGAAAATAAGAATTAAGTGAAAAGAAAATGTGCTGTGATTTTACACACACAAAATTCCGTATCAGAATCTAAGATGATAATATTTAACGGTCCTAAAAAGTCAAAAAGCAAGTGATTTTTTTCATTAAGATTCATTTAATTAAATGTGCTTATGAGTTTAATTTTTCTTGGTTTAACAATTCTTCTATCAGAAACAATCAATATAAAATAACATTCTCTGTGTTTTATATTCTGCAGTAATCATTTCCTTGTATTTCTTAATGATGCTTTTGAAGTATTTCAGGTGTTTTCAGATGAATAAACCATTTCCTATATATTCTTTTATTCCATCATTGTGAGAGCATTATTCCTGAAATCAAATGTTCAGAACTATTGGACCTTTTTTAGCAATCTCTGCTAATTCAATATAGTCTACCAGGGGACAGGTAGAATGGCTTTTGGAGTTGCAGGCTCTATTACAAATACAATCAATTCTGTGAAACAACAGGTTTCACCTTTTTCAGAAATGTATTTGGTTAAAAGGCTAAAATAAAATAATACTTACACAAACATTGCATTTATGAAAATGAATAAAATATTTTCTCTCAGTCACAGAAATCATATTTTCTAAATGCAGTCTTTGTATTTTCTTTGCCTTCTATAACCCAGCCAGTTCTGAGCATGGCATTACTTTGAAACTTATCAAAATAATTCCCTATTGCAATGCATTCTGCTCCTTTGTTACTCAATGTACAGTTTGTGTTCAATAATTTCCATTTAGCCTCTTTTCCTAAATGAAATGATTATTCTTTGAGAAATTACAACTTTAATATGTGACTGTGTAAATCTTCAGATAACTAAATGTAGCTCCACTGTTATTTACCATTTCCAGAAATATTTTCATGGTAACAATCCAGACCTCATTTTTTTTTTTAAAAAAAAGGATGACAAAGTTGTAAAATTGTATTATTTAATAAATTTAAAGACATATTTAAATGTCCCTTTTGCTTTTCATTTGGATCATTAAATGGTTAATCCTAACAAGCATGGGGGGAGGAAAAGAAATTAACTAAAGTAAGGCCCTTGTGATACAATGACACTTGCTCTATGCTCTTACAGAGAAAAAACATGATGATAAAATAGCACAAAGTGGAGTGTTATGAATTTTATTAATGACTAGAAGACAGTGTGCAAAACATCAAAGGTCTGTGGAAAAGATTAATGACCCCGTGTGAGACTGTTTAATTACCTCCAGCTAATTAGATTCTTGACCAAATTTTTAATATCTGCATTCCTTCTACAGCCTAATTGAGATTCCACATTATTTATCAATCTTTCAAAAAGCCCTTAGTGGGCTGCTTTTTTAGTTTTTCCCTTTGCACTTTGACTCCATTTATGGTCAATTATTAAATAAATAGCAAAGTAACTATTCCTCAGAAATTGTATATGTGGAACACTTTCTGCCTGTTTATTTTGACTAGGAGACTATCATTGGCATCTTTTATACATAATGAAGCACTCCAACTAATAAACTGACTAACTCCACTGTAAACAACGTGGATAATATTTTTGTTATCCAGGCTGTGCTCAGGAACTACTCCTGTGGTTTCTGTAAATTAGCCATTGCAATAGTCAGTTAATCCTTATTTCAGTTTACCTTGGTTGGAGACCACAGACCCATGGAATGTCGTCATACAAACCAGAGAGGACAACTCAATCAATTCTTTCTTTCTCTTTTTCTTTTCTTTCTTTTTTTCTTTTTTGTAGAATTAGATTGTCTGATTGTATCACAATTGGCGTTAACAAATATCAAGCAGCTCCTTCTGAAATGCCTGAAATCCAAATCCAGTATCATATGTGTGTGTGTGTGTGTGTGTGTGTGGTATTTATATATATTGATATCACAGACATTTCTGCAGGAGAAACATTTGAAATAATACCTCACAGATAGAAAAGAACATTGTTGTGGAAAACTCACTAATCACCTAGAAAACAGTAGTGACATGGATTGTCCTTGATGTACACTGAGCAAAACAGGAAGTCCAAACTCAGCAGCAGCCAGATAAGTTATATTTGTCTCAGCATCTTTGTTTTCTGGACAATGCATAAAATCTTCTCTTTAAATTTATGTATTTTATAAGATAAATGCACTAGCACAACAGAACGAATATTACTCTATAATCTATATATTTAACAGAATCAATGAAAAAGGAAAAACTGTAGCAACACAAGTTGATTGATCATGTGAACACATGACAGCTTGTGAATCTAACAATGTGATTCTATTGAAGGATTACAGGTATATTTCACCTTTGATTATGAAACCTAGAAAATATACATTGGGTCTTATAATACTCTTAATAATGATTGTCTTCCATGTGTTTCTCAGTATGTCTTATATTCAAGATGAAAGAAAAAAGAGAATAAATCATCAATTCAGCCAACACTTATAAATAGGACGGAGTGATTTTCACTAGCTATTTCATAAGAGTTGTAAACTCCTCCATGATAACATGTTTAAGCATGGCCAGAAGAATCACTCAACGTTTCTTTTCTTATACTCAGTATCTAATACAGTCCACTGTGCCTCAATGTTTTGTTGATTTATATTGCTGATCATCTTTAAAATAAAAACTAATAACAGTGACAAGATAATTTCTGAGATGACTCCTAGTTTTGAAGTTCTCTGATTTCAAAAGATTTTTACACCTTTACATCTCAGATACTTCCTTCAAAATAGCAAGTTGCATACCAACGAAGTCTAGAAACTCATAATAAGCCTTCAACTTAGGTCTGCCTTACACTCATATAAAAATTCACTTTTAGGTTACATTAATATTAATAATAAAAAGTAGAGCACCAACCCTCTGTGAAATCTCATGGAAGTGAAAACAAAATCAGGGAATTTGTCATGCTTTTTGGGAGTGACAAAACCCCATAGCAGTGATATGATTTGAGACAGTCCAAAGAGAATGAAGTACATGACCAAAGTAGCATGGGGCAGAGTTAATCTCCCCACTGCACTGGAGAGAGAGCTGTAAGATCTGAGACCAGGTCCAAACCAAGAGCAGTCAGATAAAAATCAAGCAATTACATCCATCGAATCTCTGAACCTCAACACATATTTACCTCTGAGGCATAGATACCTACATCTTTACATAAGATCAATTTTGCTGGCAAAAGACAAACAAAAAAGGAATAGAGGGATTTTTTTATCTGTTATTGTAAAATATAGCTGTGGGAGGGGCAGAACTTTAGACATATCAGTCATTTACACCATTATGAAAATGAAATTTCCAGATTCTTTCTTCAGAGCAAGTTTGGGTGGGAAGGAAGCAGCATGAGGAGACTGGACACCTAAATTCAAAACATGGGAAGCAAAGCAAAAGGATACGATACAGGAAGTATAGAAATAAACCTTGATTTCTTCTTTATAACTATGACTACGGATGATCCAGTGACTACCTCACGGCAGTATTCAGTTATTGCAAAGGAAAGTGATATAATTGCACAATGTCTCACACAAATCCATTAGTTAACATACTGATCAGATGATCTGGTCAGGAACTTCCAGAAGGTATTAGGCCAATAGAGTAAACAGAGAACAGCTCCACACTCTAGGTCTGGACTTAACTAATAGCATTCATTTACTCTTGTAGTTCACATACTCATTTACTTGTTGTTTTAAATAAGCATGTTGTGAGTGCCAACTGAATGTGTGATGGCATATAGTGAATGAAGCATTGCTCCCGTCTTCCAGGAGTTTGCCATGCGGCATGTCCTCATGCAGTATCTACACAATTGAACAGATCTTCTGGGCTCAGTCTACTATAAAATCTACAGCAACAACAAAAAAATGCAGAGGAACACTTCATGAAAGTGAGAACTTACTGTCTTTTCCCAAAAATCCATGCAGTACTAGAAATTCTTATTTATATGTTTGGCTTTAGATTCATAATTTCTTCCACTTACCAATGAAGTTTTCATCTTTAATATCATAACAATTTAATAATCATGGAATTTTTCTGCCATCAGTAATATTAAGATAATTTTGATATAAAAATGAGGATAAAGATTCTCCCTTCCTCAATTCTACATCTACCTGAAGTAATCCTGTGGAGTACCTCACTTAATCAGAGACATTATCTGAGCCAACTTCCAGATCATTAGATAATCCATTTCACAGCATCTTTCATAGGTTTTCCTTTCAGAGCATTACCTCCCAAGAGCCACCTCTGGTTACATTTTAACACAGTGTTAGTTATAATGTCGCCATTCATGTTTTTTTACACTGCAGCAATTATTTTAACAAACATTCTAAATTTCTTCATATAATTGTTATAATTTTAACTTCTTATAATTAAATTCTCAGTAACTGAAGTAGTAATCTGGGAATAATATCTCTCCATTCATTTTCTAGCTGCCGTGCTTTTTCTCTTTGCTAAGTCACTCACTAATATGAGAATGCTAGCAAGAATTTTTTTTTTATCATTTAGCACAAAATATAAAAGCTGAGCTTATCAGTGGAACCATTGAAGTAGGAAATTTCAGAGTAACAAGACTCTTCTCCACACAGGTGTAAATATGGATTGCATTGTGTAGTTATTCAATAGAAAACATGAACCTGAAAATTTTGATATTCTTTAGTTAAATATTTCCCACTGATAAGATTTAATACCAGGAAGAATAACAACAACACAGAAAAAGGTACAGATATTTATTACTTATTTACAGGACAAAGCATTGACTAAACTGACAACAAAATTAGGAAAATGTTTATTTCTAAATTGTACAATGATCTGTTATAAAGTTTTAAAAGTATTATAAAATGCTATAAATGATGAGAAATTATTATATTTAACATGATAAAAATGTATACCAAATAACTAACCATAATTCCATATATTAACAGTATACATAAAATATGCTCATCTAGAAGTCTATGTTTTTGTTTGTCTTTGAGGAAAAAGAATATTTCAAAATAGTATGCATAAAATAAAGCTGCTTCTTTAAAAATATTTAAATACAACTTATCTCGTTATATATTTTTTATTCATAAGAAAAACCTGCAAACTATACAAGCTACTGAAATTTATTAATTCTAGGAATAAAATGTTGAGAAATATTTATTTTTAGCATAAGTTACTGTAGTATTTGAACTGTTTGCATAGTGTCTATTTTGTAATGAAAATACATATTTATAGATAGAAAAATTAAAACACACAGCCTTAAGCCTGAAAACATAGAACAATAAAATTTTACAGAAGATGTCTATGTGTATCTTATTTTTCATTGTTTTTCAAATTATCTAACATAACCATATATTATTTCATAATTACAAAAATATAAACTTAAAATGAAATTTTCTATAAATATGCTAAATGGATTTATGAATTAAAATCTAACTTCAGATGAAATGTAAAAGTAAAAAAAAATGATTAACCACATATTCTTATTAATACCTTAGGTATAACACTAGCATAAAATAGATTTTATTTGTGATATTGTTCTATATTATATTTATTTATTTATTTATTTTTGAGATGGTCTGGCTCTGTCACCCAAACTGAAGTGCAGTGGTGTGATCTCAGCTCACTGCGGCCTCAGCCTCCCGTGTTCAAGCAATTATTCTGTGTCAGCCTCCCGAGAAACTGGGACTATGGGTGCCCGCCACTATGCCTGACTAATTTTGTATTGTTTTCAGCAGAGATAGGGTTTCATCATGTTGGCCAAGATGATCTCAAACTCCCGACCTCAAGTGATCCACCCACCTTGGCCTCCCAAAGTCCTGGGTTACAGGCATAAGCCACCATGCCCAGCCTCTATATTACTTTTAACTATTCCATAACATTAAATTTTGCACTATTACAATCACAGTCAATCATAATTGGAAAGATGTGCTGATGGATATAAAAGGAAGATAATTGTAGATCTTTCTTTTTCAAGACTTGGTAGAATTGACATCACATTGAATATAAATTAATCCTAAAATGTGAAGTGCACTAGCAGTTTTAAATCGCTCTAGATCATCCTTATACAACTTCTCAATTATTCCTGTATTTTCTCTAAATCGAATATATGTAAAGCAATAAAATGCACATTTGCAACAAAGAGGTTATTAAATCCAGATTACCATGTTGTTGACATGTTAAAGGATTTTAAAAAAAGAGTGTGTGTAATATACCAGGTTTTCACTGGTTGTTACATTACATGAAACAAATCTTCTCTTCTATAAGTAGACAAAACACAAACCTTAATCAATAAATTTAATAAAATGCACGTTAGTTATTTTATGCTCTCTGCTTTCCAGTTTACATAATTGCTGCTACCTGTAGCCTCAAACATTAACCTCTCAACCTCAGCAAATTGAGATTTCCTAGCAAAAACCACACTACCAAAAGGAAGCCACATTTCCAACAGGACACAGAGAGCAGTTTGTTAATCAAGAAAGACTGCACCACACTGCATTTGAGAACTCATGAAAAATTGTGATGGCGTTTTGTTTTCTTTCGAAAACAGCTTCTTATAAGCTCCTAAATGGACTCTCCTTATCCCCAGCCATGAAAAACAGCAGTGTTTCCAACTTTTCACCTTTCAACCAATGTGTCCCTGTAGTATTCACAGTACTGTGAAAGAGATTCTTGACAATGTCACTGCAGACCACCCCAGAAGTGGAGTCCTGCCAATGTAAACCATTATTACAGTACTGACCGCTCGTCTCATGCTGTGAGGTCATTCAGAAACTTCCCCTGCTTCCCTATTGCTCACACTGTCTCTGAAGAGTGACATCCTCCCTTGAACCATAGACAGTGAGGCAAGCCTCCTGCTACTGATTTCCATCCAGATTGCTATGGACAACATCCATACTTTGATGCTACTGAATGGACTTTCTTTGGAGAGAGAATCAAAGAACATTCAAAGGAAAAAACAACTTGGCGATGACACAGAAATTTTCACAAACTGATGCAGTATTTGCTGTGGAATTTTCCTCACATCCAAAGCTTATAACAAGCAGTGAAGCTCCTTGAGCATAATTATTTAATAACGAAAGCACCAAATAATATAAGAGCTATGTTTTTGCCAGAATCACATTTAACTTTTGGGGAGAAAATTACTTGAATGCAAATTTAGTTTTTAGTTACTGACATCGGAGGACTTCAATGAAATGGATTGTGAGACATGGTGACTATTAGTTAATATTAAATAACTGAACTGCCACACACAATTTGTGTGGAGTGCACAGAAAGTTTAGGTTGCTATATTTTTAGAAATTTCTATGCAAAAGTAAGGGAACATAGATAAGCATTCAGTGCTGCTAAAGATAAGCTTATCTAACCATTTTTTCCTTAAAATAACTCTCATGTATTAGACATTTTCATATACTTCCCCAGGTGGTGCCAGTTTGCCCTTATGAAGACGGAAAGATAATACACTTTCAGTCTTTAATAAAAGTGTCCTTTCCCTTTGACAGATTGGAGAACCTGTTTCTCTATGTTCCTATTTTATGCCTTTGTGTTTTCATTGCCTTTGATTAGATGTTAGTACAGAGCCAAGGATGAAGAATTGTCCACTTCATTCATTTGCCAGGAAACTAACTCAATTTAGGCTCAGCAGCACCTTACATTCCATCCAGAGTGGATAACTGACATGGCCTTGGATGAAAAGGATCGTTTAAGGATATACAATCAGGAGAAGGAAACTACTGTGTTCTTGCCCTCTTGGAAATAGATCACTCTATAGAAGAAGAGACAAAATGCAAAAAGATAAGTCCCATAGTATGGGAAGGATTTTGATGTAAGTAATTAATAATGATTCCTGTCTAAAATTGCAGAAGAATTCACAGAGGAGCTTACATACAAAAAGGGCTTTAATGGAAAATTAACAGTTTTCCAAATGGAGGAAGTGGAAGACAAGTGTTTCCGGTGGAGACACAGACAACAGCACATGCTAAGGTATGAAACCGTGGGGGAAAAGCCTAGCAGGCTTTGGTTGGAAGTGCTGCAGTGATGAGTTGGTAAATATTTAAAACTTGCTCTCTGGAAATAAACAAAAACAACTGCATGATGTCAGTGAGTGTAGAATTTGGAAAAGATATACAACATAGGCTGTCATGAACCAGTATGACTAGCTTCCTGCACACCACTGGTGCTGGGAAACATGGTAGTAGGCTCACCACTTTCTTACATAAAAGATATAAAAGTAATTGCACATTTATGAAAATGCTTAATTTCACCAAGTAGTAATTCTAAACTTCTTAGCTTTTTTTCTGGCATAGAGGTCTTCGAGCACCTAAATGTGTTTTGTTACCCTGTCAGTTGTGTTGCATTTAACAATATATCTACTCTGCTCTGGGCCGTTGAAAAGATAGTCAAGCTTGTTAGAATACTGTGTTAAGTTTAAGAGTCACTAGAACCCTCATTGAGATCAAAAGATTCTAAGACAGGTTTCTGATAGCTATTATAAGGCTTTATTTCCAGATTCAGAATTGGGATTTGAAGTGTTGAGGTGGCTAAACTATTAATTCCCAGATACATGAAATTACAATATATGGATGTAATTATCATAAAGACTTTTTTTTGGTTTACACTATAAAATATTAGCTAATTCTTTCATGCTAGAAAGAAGCAAAAGCAACAACAAAAAAATATTTCATTATTCTACTAAGAGAAAAAAATCCAGCAAATAATGTTTGTAATTAAATTTACTGTAAGTATGTTAATTCTGATTAAAATAATTTTAAGTAAATTAATGTATATTGTTCATCTCATTAATGCATGAGCCCCAAGAAAAAGCCTTATAGTGTCTAGCAGGTCATATAAATGAATGTGATGGAGCCAAGTGAAATATAGCAGAAATAAAATCAAGTGTCATAGACTGAATGAACTTGGAAAGAGCAGCTACTGCTCAAGTATTGCTATCATGGAATGTAGCCTCCTTTAAGAAAACTGGGATTTTGTGTAAAATTTTCTGATTCTTAAAGGTTGGCAAGTAATTCATACTTTAAACACATTGTGTGGGCCAAACAAAACATGTCAGTGGGCAGGATTCTGCCTGTTAGCCACCAACTCCAGACCTTTGCTTTCATTCATTCTAAACAGTGCAATGTGGTTTGTATTATGTGGTATTGGCAGGCAGGTAGTATGTGGAGCTAACGTGACTGGATTTATTTTACTTATTAATTACTTTATATCCTGCCTTGTTCCCAGATGTATTTGAGATAGTTTATTAAAAAAAATCATATGGTAACATAATAGAGTATTGAAGTGAAGGGAGAAAGGATTAAAATCATAAGTAGAGTCCTGGGGAGAGGTAATATAAAGAAGCAGAAGACATAAAGTGCAATAAAGTTACTTAAGATGAGATGATAGCACTTCACTGAGCTTCATAGCAGTCAAAGCAAAAAGTGGAAAAAAATCTGTTATAAGATTTATTTACATCATGTGTGAGGTAAAATACACTAGGTAATCAGGAGAAACATAGCTTTGCAAAGCACTAAAGTCATAGAATGATTTATGCCAAAGGTCTTTATATTTTTCAGCAACAGAATAACTTTCCTCCCATACAAGTGGTCTGGTAGCCTTATCTCTAGTAACTGAGGGCAGTGAAATTACCACCTATGCTAGAAGCACAATATTTACACATTGTTTTCAGGAGCCTTTGTCAAATAATATTATTCCCTCCTTCCTGCTCAAACAGATACCTAAAAAAAGGAAACTTCTACCCTCACCATGGATTCACCCATTCCTAGTATCAGTAAACTCTGTGACCAGAACTTTAGTTAAAACTAGGACAGTCGTTAAAACTAAATTCCATTTAATATTCATTTAACACCTACAAAAAGTCAAGTATGGTGTTAAGTGCTTGGTAATTGACAAAGAGAAGTAAAGAAGAAAAAAGGTAACTTACTTTTAATGAGTTTCCCTTCTAGTAAATGAAACAAATAGATTCTCAAATAATTATAAGATTGCATGCTAGGTTACCTTTAAAATCTATACAAAGCATAGAGGTAACAGAGAGAAGAGCATAATTATTTCTCTCTTAGAGGGATAAGAAAAACGCTCCCAGGGGTATCTATGGGAGACTCAGGAGCTTATATTAAATGATTATTGGAAGTTTGAAGGTGTCTTTTGAGAATGATAGGAGGCTTATTGATAAATGAAAAGATACTTTCTATCAGTCTCTCTTTGTAGCATCCATCTCATTCTTAATTACGTTCACATCACTTCATTAAACAATTCTGGTTGCTCCCTTTTATTATTTCCCTTACCTCCATATGACTCATTCCTATTGCCGACATGTCAGAATTCTATTCATTCCAATTAGCTATCAAGTCTCTGGCATATACATAGTTCTAAGAAAATTGGTGTTTTCTATTCCGGTCTCCCTACTCTATCCTTCACGACTTTAAGTTACATGGCATATGTAGCAGCCACATGTATCGTGGAACTTGAACATACCTATGGAATTCAGAACCCTTATAACAATTGATTCACTTATTCAGATATGCTGGCTGCTTTAATCAAACTCACTGATCATAGTTGTTAGCTCTCTTCCTACATCTTTAGTCTTTGGGTATTCTATTTTTTTCTTACTAATTCTTCCATTCCTTCTCAATGGCTAAACAAGCTCTCTTTGCCCATAACTTCATGACAAATCGCATTACTTCTTTGAAAATCCTCTCACTTTGCCCAGTGTTATGGACCTTACTTTTCTTCAGGAAGTACTGCATCAATTTCTCAGAGTATTACAGCTGTTTAACCAAACAACTATGGTTTCCCAAGATAATACTGATGCATTCTATCTATTGCTTTAATATATCTGGTCTTCCCATTCTTACATATTACCTCTACATTAGAAACTGCTGATGAAATAAAACACTCTTGATTAGAAAGACAAGACACTTTATGAATACCATTCAATTGTATTTTAACTCCACATCCTAAGACAAGGAAAATAGATTTAGCAAAACAGTATCAGAGATACTTCTGTGGTTATCTACAAATGTCAGATTCTCTTTCATACATATTGAAATTCAAAGAGGGGCAAAAGAATCATAAGAGGAAAGCAAGCAAATATTACAACAGATAGATAATTAAATTCAAAGTCTAAGAAAGTTCATAAATGTTGAGGAGAAAATAAAAATACAATCCTAAAGACACAAATTCTGTCCTAAACCTCTCATTTTGAGGAGCCAACATGGTTTGCACTCTAAACGTGGTTATGAGTTCTGCTTTTCATAAGATATAGAGGATCTCACAGGTAAGTGTTTTTAGACAGGAAGAAACAGAACCTCTGATAAGCTGGTGCACTTTAATTTAGAGAGAGTAAGGGGTCTACACTTCACAGCAGTATCTTTCCCTAAATCTACCTGTTGACATAGAAGCACCATAGTTGAGTAAAGGACAGTACATATTTAAGTTATAAAATTTTATATCTCGATTTAGATTTGCATTCCTTATAGATTTTCTCTGGCTATCCCTTAGACCAGTATATAACTTTCCTCTGAAAAAGATTTCCAAGAAAAAGAACGGTCCCAAAGAGGAGGAAGTTTCTCACAAACATCAGGACAACAATGAGTAATTTTTTTCCTTCATCAAAAGAAGGGATTAGAAGAGGAAGATTCAAAAAGATAGGAACCGCAGGAGACTATATGACCTTTAAAGAATAGAGGAAGAAGATTTTTCGCTAAGTTTTGGATGTAAAAGAGTGCACAATGTGAAGAAATTCAAGCAACAGAAAAGAGCCCAATATACTTCCACAGCTAATTTGCTTTTGCTAATAATTCATTTTCACTCCAATTTCAAAATAATTTATTTCTGTCAAGGGTAATGCCAATTATTTCAGTATACAACGAGAACCCAAGAAGAACTAAAGTCATTGAGTTAACAAACAGCTCTTCCCTGTGTCTGTTAACAGATCAGCCTCAGGCCCTAAATTTATACGGTGTTGGTGAGGAAGTAGATATCTCTCTAAGTGCTATTGCTCCAATAGTTTCAAAAAGGGGGTGAGGCATAGAAAAAAAATTGCTGATTCAGACAGTTAGGAGAGACATGGAGAAGGGTTTTATTGACCTAGGGTTTGCATTTATTTTTTAATGGTTAAAAATAAACCCATTAATTTAAGTCTCTAAGATCATCTTAGGTCTTAATAACAGAGTTGGCAAAGCTGCTGTGAGAGAAACAATAAGGAATAAACTTAGTTTTTCTTTTAACATACAATTATTGTCTTATTAAATGTAAATTTAATCTCTATTTGAGACATGCGATTTAAATTGTGACCAAAAGTATTATAGGCATGCTGAATATTTCTAATTAAATCAGGTGGTCTTATTTTAATGAAGGAAGAATTTGGAGGCAATATCAATTGCAGTAACAAGCTGACGACTTGTTTTTAACAGTCAACATATCATTAGCATTTGGAACCCAGAAAGAAGGTAATTATTTTTTTAAATAAACTTTTACAATTAAAGACTAGGTACACATAACATAGTCCACCCTGGGTTTCTTTCTTTCTTTCTTTCTTTCTTTCTTTCTTTCTTTCTTTCTTTCTTTCTTTCTTTCTTTTTTTCTTTAAGTGCTGTTTGAAATAGACATAGACTAAACAAATTAAATGTGCAAAAACACACCTGGTCTTTATCTGACCAACAGCTAAACCTTGGTATAAGAACTACATAAACTTATCAGCTACTTCCTCTACTCAGTTAGCATTGTCTTCTGGGTTTATTTTTTAAGACTTAGGGTAGGCATGGTAATCACTTAGACATTTAAGGCTTTTTTCAGCTTTATGGAATAAAATATAAATTGTTTACTGAATCAGGGTATGGATAGGAGAGCTAAATTCTCTTACTTTTAATATTTCTTTTTGAAATCTGCCCTTCTGGACAGAAATTTCAAGCAACAGTTCCCAGCAAACATATGGGGAAGCCCATTGGAAATATTGTAAGGTAAATTAATAATGGCAGATGCCAGCATGTCTGGATGTTGTTTATGCTGAAGAGTCCTGCATTCTTTATGTTTTGAAATTATTCTGTTGTAACCACTTTCAGATCCTTTTAGTTTGGCAATGCATTCTACTCTCCAAAGGTGTCTGCATTTATTTGACTACGGAAAATATTTACTTTAGTAAAGGGCAGCTTAACCTTTGTTTAAATTTGAGGTGAGTTAAAGGTCACTGCAATTATTTGCTGTATTATTTGTGTCAGATTTGAATTACTATGAATACAGCACATGCATTGCCCTTTATTATGAAATAAGCTAAAAGAAACTCAGCTTCTGCATCCAGCCAGCATATTTTATGGAACCAATCAGTGTTGCAGAACATTTTCAAGGTTCTCTCTTGGACTGTGATTGACTGAAAGTGCTTGAGGTTAAGGTCCTTTCCCAGAGGGAGGGAAAGAGGCGATTTAACATGGCAGCTCACTCTCCCCCCACCTCTAGCTATGTTTCTGATGGCCAGCAGCCAACATATGGATAGAGTGGGGTTCAAGGCTATTAGAGAAAAACTGCAAGCAGTCACTTTTGAAACAAATATATAGACAGGGGACGAGAGGATTGGATTTGCTGAGCAGAGGATGATTTCAGAAAAGATTCACAAGGATCCTCAACTATTTAATTAGGGAAAATTCAAACTTAAAACCTGAAGATTAGGATATGAAAACTCAGTGAAAAATAAGAGAAGGTGATGGAAGATGAAAAAGTTTGAACTTAAATAGGTTAGAGCATAAAAGTGGGTGAACTTTCATTCTTGGTCTTTACCCTTCAATTATGGAAAGAAAAGGATGTATGTTGACCCCACCTTTAAACACATACACCCATGTCAACAGAATTATGCATGATTCTGATGACAAAGAAATATCAAGGTTCAGTTACCAACTGAACTACATTAGTGTGGAGTTTGTTTACTTGGGAGGATGATGATGGGAAAGAAATGAGTAGCACATTTAATACAGTGAAAACAATAAAATTTGTACTTCCAAATTAAACAGATGTGGAAAGTGGAGAGTACCTTTCACTCATATAAAGATACTATTATCCTGTATTAATATAAAGATTAATATAAAGATACTATTATCCTGTATTAATATAAAGATACTATTATCCTGTATTAATGCATTTGTAGTACATAGCAAGTGACTGGCACATAGTAAGCATTTAATAATTGTCAGGCATTATTTATTGCTGCTGTCACTATTACTGTTGTTAGTCAAATGCCTAAGATTAAAAACTATATCTATAGAAAATGAAGACTTTTGGCACAAGCTAAAGAGAATCGAAAATGAAAGTCAACTGTATTTCTCTACAACAAAATAATTCAGTATGGATAAGATTTGGTGAAAAGTCTCATTCAAGATATGGGGAGAAGACACCCATATAATTAACAATATGATCACAAAAATGGAAGAAAATATGGCCAGAGTAGAAAGGAAAAATTCAAAAGAATAGGTAAATATTGATGGCGATGGTAGTTATAGCCCAACGGCTAGCCACGATTTTATTTATTCAGGATAGAAACTCAGTATTCAGTTATGGCCAAAATTTTCTTCCTTTAAGATTCTTAACCAATCATTTTGAAACACAATAAATAATCTCAAACTAAATGAGCTGTCACTGATAGTAGATATGATTTAAAAACAACTTTTTTGAGTAATTTTTACATGTCATAATTTATATATCATAATGCTCACCCATTCTAAGTGTGCAATTCAATAATTTTAAGTAAATTTACAGAGTTGTACAACTATTTTCCTCAATTTGAGAATTTTAATGGCTTTGAGATCAAATTCACTAATAATTTGCTCACTTAAATTTTATAATCTAATGGTTTTTAGTTTAACCATTTATACAAGTCTTTATTAACAGAAAGACTTGTATAGCCATCAGCACAAACTAATTTTAGAACACTTTCATCATCCCCAAAAGAAACCTTCCACTCATTAGCTTCACTCCTATTTTTCCCAAATTCATCTTCCCCTAGTTCTAGGCAGTTACCAATCTATATTTTATAATGACAAATTTGACAATTATGGATATTTCATATATACAGAATCACACAATACGTGCTATTTAGGAGAGATTTGCTTCTTTCATTTAGCAGATATTTTCAGGGTTCACCCATGTTGTAGCATTTTATCAATCCTCCATTCTTTTATATTGTCGAGCAATATTCCATTATATGAATACATCACATTTTATTTATCTATTGGTCAATAAATTGTTTGGTTTTTTTTCTACTTTGGTCTATTAAGAAAAATGTTCTTTGAACATTCAAATCTAAATTTTTGTGTAAACCTGTGTTTTCATTTTTCTTTCACACGTACCTAGGGATAGACTTCTTGGGTCATAAGGCAAATCTATGTCTAACATTTTAGGAAACTGCAAATTTATTTTCACAACATTTGCAAAATTTTAGATTCTCATGAGCAGTGTATGAAGACTCAAATTTCTCCTTGTCCACACTCGTTTTTTTTCATTTGTTTTGTAATAATTATTCTAGTGAATGTGAAGTAGTATTTCTTTGTGGTTTTGATTTGCATTTCCTCAATTACTAATGACATTGAACATCTTTTCTTTTTTTTTCTATTTTTTTTTTTGAAAGAAAGAAAAAGAGAGGAAAGAAAGTGAGAGTTAAAGAAAGAAAAAAAAAAGACTGTACGAGAGAAAGAAAGAGGAAGGAAAAGAGGGAGAGAGAACAGGATTCTTATTCTACTGCCCAGGCTAGAATGCAGTCTAAAAATGGGTATTAAAAACCTCTATTATGCCAATAATTGTGTTTAACAATGGAGACAGGAAGGAATAAGAGATGAAAATAACAAACAAGCAGCCAATCAATATTTTATTTAAA